>CM038216.1:182822848-183108116 GCA_021442155.1 Cymbidium sinense
TGCAATAGTAGTGTTAAATAAAAATTTTATGTAATGCACATATGGAAGTATATAGCACTTGTAATATCATTCCAATATTCACATACAAATCATATACAATAATTAATACATTTCAATCTAGAGAGAAGAAAATAATTACTATAAAGTAAAACAGATAATTATCAACTTTCAATCAGACTTAGTTGTTCCTTTCTGTTGAATGAAATTTATCACCTCTTAGAAACATATAATTTCATATGACTGTAAATTAGTTTAATATTATTAATATTATTTTTATCATCATTTTCATCATTATCAATATGATCATTATTTTTGTTATTATTTTTATGTTATTATGATTATTATATTGCTATTATTATTTACTATTAGTATTATTCTTCTTTAAAAGTATCATTATATTAATTATACTATTATTTTATTACTAATCATATTATTAGTTCATTATTATACTTCTATATCATTATTTCTATTATCATTATTATTATATATTAATAGTCTTTTTTATATTATATTAAATTAAATTATTCTTCATTATAATTTATCATTATTACTATATATAGATTGTTATTATTATACCATGATTATTATATTAGTAATAATATTATTATTACACTACTATTATGATTATATATATATATATATATATATATACACACTCACACTCACACTCACACTCACACACACATACACAAAAAATTATTTCCTTAGTTTTGCTTTAATGTATGCATGCCAGATTTGATTGCTTGCTCATTGATGTCGCCATGCTCCTGCACATGCGTTTCTGCGCTCAACCCGATGAGCTCACTCATCGTCTTTACCTCCTGTTAACACATACGTGGGTAGGGCTGTAATCAAGCCGGGCCAAACCGAGTATTTATCGGATTGGACTTGACTTGAATAAATTAAAAATTATTTATGTTCGGTTCGAGTTCGAGCTGAACTTTTGTATAGATGTTCAAACTTGGCTTGTTTAATTTTATCTATGTTCAAGCTTGATTTTTACTTGGCTTGTTTGAAATAATCAAACGAATATGTACTTGAGTTAATTAATGAGTTCTAAATGAGTAGTTAAGTTTTCTCTAATTTTTTGCTACAATTATCCTCTTAAATCTCATGCAAGTTTTTCTCACAAAATAAAATCTAGATTTTAGAAGAAATTAAATCATAAAAAAATTAATAAGAGGTAATTTGGCTAAAACATATATAAAAATTAAGAGCTTAATATTATGATAATATGATGCGGCCGACGGAAGTCAATATGAAGACGAGAGAGTCGTCAGTGGAAGGAAATGTGAAGACGAGGGAATGGACAGTGGAAGTCGATGCAGAAGAGGAGCTAGAGCTTCACTTCAAGGGATGAAATCAGCTTTGGATTTATGGTGTAAACTGCAAATGCGAGAATAAAAAAACCACAAGATCCGTGACTTAGCTTTTAACTAAGTGTTGAGCTAGTGAGTCGTGACTTGAATTTGTTGGGTCACCAATTTAAAAGTAATTTTTTAGCCTTAGTTAAACATTTTTATAATTCGTATATGTGTTTTTAATTTTTTACTTTGAGCATTTATCTTATAATTTATAAAGCTATAATCTCAATTATATTATATAAATATTTAATTAAATGTATAATATAATTTATAAATTATATTACTAAATTATAATATATTTTTATTCAATATATAATTAAAAATTTTATAAGTTGTATTTACTCATATTTTAAGATAATAAATGAATTATCACTGAGCTTAATATCAAGTATTTAATAAGTTACTTGTCAAACAAAAAATGAGTATGTTCATGAAAATAAACAAGCGAGTACGATTATGTTCATGTTCGCCATTTTAACCTGTTCAAAAAAAAAGCGCTGTTGTTTATTTATTAATTTGAACAAACATGAATGAGTATTAATCGAGCTGAGTTTGAGTAGTTCAACTAGTGCACTGGTTCATTTACAGCTCTATACATGGGTCACTTGCATGCTCAACTTTGCTTTGCGTTGGTATACTCACTCTCCCTCAGTATCTCTCTTCTCCCTCCCTTTTGGTTTCTCCCTACTCCCAACTCTCGCTTAAAAATCATAAGGCCATGGGTTATGTGATACCTGTTGCAACATGTGTCATAGTTCATAAATGGCCTTTACGACCATTATCCAAATGATTAAGGATTATTACTATTATTATTAATATTATTATTTTTAGGTATTACAAGATCCATTTCACCCTAAAAGGGAAAATGATTGATTGACATTCTTTAAGATATGTTTGATATGGGTATTAGACCACGTTAGTATCTTTTGGTCCATGTTCTAAATTTGATCAAATCAGAATTAAAATCTTTGGACAAATAGATGGCTTTAATGAGATGCGTAGAAGGAGGTGTTTACCACCACCACCCCATAAAAAAACTATAAGTATTTTTAGCAACTTTAAACACTTTTACATACACATTTTCTTCTTCTCTTTACTATGAATCTTATTGCTCCTTCAATAGTTTTAAATAATTAGATGAAGGGCGAGTTGTTGATGACTTTGGAATCATGTGTCTCAAGGGAGCCTAATATCAAAAAAAGGAAAGCATTATCGCTTAGTGGTGGAAGATAAGTGTAGTGTGCAATTACATGGAAGACAAACTAAAAATATATATCATAGAAATTTTCTTTGAATGAGATAGAGGGTTAGCTGTGGTTTATTTGATTTTAGAGGATTGAGATTTCTCTTGGGAGCAAGACCTTATAATTAATTACATTAAAGGTGTAGTATTTAAGAACACCTTTGATCAAGGATATTTTGCCCATCTTTACTCATGTTCTATTTGTTAAGCAAATGAGATAGAGTTAGTTCATCATAAGGTTTAAAAATTGAGCTCTCTTGTTGGAGTGTAGTAATACCGATTAATTTGATGGATATAAAGGAATTAAAATATCATTTAAGGGAGAGATATATGAGTCTTTGTGAACATAAAGGAGGAGAGGATTAGATTGATAATAAATACAAGAGGATATATGGGTTCAAAATTCACACAATCACATAATATTAAAGAAACATCAAAATTATAATACAAGACACCTTCTTCTTAAAGGAGACTTAAAATTGAAGAAGAAAAAAAGACATATATGATGATATTTGTGAATAAGATGAATATTACAACTTAACTAATTAAAATAAAAGTTGATCATGAGGACAAGAATAATTTAAGAATGATAAGATTTATATTCTTGAGCATTGGGTGATCCCAAATCCTTTAAGAACCCCATTGAATTACAACCCAATGAATTATGTGAGATGTGCTAAAGATTAAACTACAAAACATCATTGGAAAGGCCTTATGTGTTTTAATTCAGTTATTCATGTGCATTGATATAAGCTATAAATGCTTTGTAAAATGAGGGTATCTTGACTTACAAAAAAGAATTAAATATTAGGCTCTTACTCAATCTAAGGAGTTTCTTGAAGGTAAGGTTAGTAATACCATATAGGTATTTATCTTAGAGACCAAAAAGAAAGGATTTCTAATTCCTCAATAACTAGAGGGAGCATGCCCGAACTAAACTCATAATACATCAGGAGGGCATATGTCATGATGACTAACATAAGTAGGGCTTATAACTCCAAAACAACTAAATCAGATTCATAATGCTTATGAAAGCATTTGTAAGGCTAAACTAAATAGTTATGTAAGATTATTCTTTCACTAATCAACCAAATGCTTATTAAGGGATGCACAACCTTACTTATAGGACATTAGGAGGCTTGATTACTATTATTACATTCTCTTGTGTTTATAAATGCCACTATACCAACATATGCATATTTTAAGTAGTGGTATAGTTGAGGTCTATATTGTCACACCCCAAATGACACAATATATACTAGGGTCAGTCTATGGTATAATAAAATGGGATGACTCTGTCAGACATAAATTCCACAGACTGGTCTAACATATGTCAGCTTAGGATAAGCAAGTGAAATTTGAATTTTACCAAATCATCACAACCAAACTATTACGTTTCTATTATTCCAAACATCTAATTCATATTTAAATTGCATATTTGGGAAGCATGTGAATTTACTTTTTAACATAAACATAAAGATATTAAAAGCATTGAAATGAAATTCTTATACATACCCAAAAAGCCTTTACAATCTTCCCAAAATTGTACACCTAAAACTATATAATTAAAAAAGCTTCACTAGGTACTATGCTCATCGTTATTACCAGAAATGTTAATATGTAACATCATAAGCTAAAACCTAATAAAACAAGTAAACTAAAATAATTGCAGCACAAAACTTTAGAAGTAATGTGCATGTACAATTGAAACTTGTTGAAATACAACTTAAGTAAACTGTGCTGCATGTGAGGAAGCAATCAATTATGCAAGTTGAACATTAATTTGTAAAGTTACAACATGTAAACAATGTATAGGAGAAGCAACTATATATGTACATCATGCGTTCAATGAATTCAAGTGATGTCTTATGTCAAATCATTTTCTTTGAAATATCATTTATAGTTGTATAGGTTTTAACTTTGAAAATATAAGGGTTGTCACCTAGCCCATTGGCCCAAAACTGTAGATAAGACAAGCCTGATATCATACTACTTACTAAATAGCCCCCCTGACACCAATTGACCTGCCCAACTTCAATCTCAAGAGTTAGAGATTTTAAAATCCTCTATTAAAGACTCATCTCATTAGAACTTTTGCCCACATGTCTAAGTTATCGAGTTCATCTATAAAATTTTAATAATATTTCTAGCTTATCATATGCATTTCATTTTATTTAGCAAGTAGCAGTATTTGTACAAAAACATCTTCAATATGCCTAGTTGTGTAATAAAATGTTAATGTATTTATCTAGTTTTTAATCATAGTGAATCAGTAAAATATAATTATAAGTCGTGTAGTAGTCATTTGAACTTATCCAAAAATATGATAGAAGAATTTATGTGTCACATATACAATATTCATAAAAGTGGTAGGAAGTAGTATGAACAATGGAACACAACAACTTTATAAAAATTAAATTTAAATTATCAATTACATGTCTTACCTCAATATTTGGGTTGATGTCGTGACGTGTTCAACAATGCGAGCATACAACCTAACATTAAAGATTATTATTAATATTTGAAATCAATAAATAATTTAACTTAATACTTTCACCATGTTGAATACTTTCATGAATTTGACCTTTCCATATTCAATCTTTTATTAATAAACAATTACAAAAAAACAAAATCTCTTCAACTCAATGTCAACATTGATTATCTGATAGTATTAACATAAGATTAATTATAGTTTATCATGATTACATAGAAAAAATAGTTCATTTTATTCATAGCTATTTTGATTATATTGAAATGTGTACATGCATCTGAAATCCATCTTAATTTTCTTAATATTAAACTTCTATATAGTCATGTAATCAAATGATAGTTCTTTAATAATATAATATATTTTAATGTTCTCACTAAATTTTTAAAATTTTCATACTTAGAATAATGACTTTTTTTGGGAGAAATATGTTAAATGCTTTATATACATAAATATATTGATTTCATCTTCTCACTTCTTCCCCAATTGGTATCAATTCCTCTACTTAGCCAAACCAACTGTCCTTGATATAATAATAAAATAAAATAACACAAAAGAAATGAGTTTCCCTCTAATTTATAACTTATCTTATATACTATATCTATATATAATCATATACATATATAATCTATTTCAATATAAGTAAGCTTATTAATTACATTTTATTAAGAGACTTAGTTCCTTCCTATAACTTCCAACATAACAGGATTAAACTCAGTTGCACTTACAACCCTATAATCAACAATTAGGCATTCCTTTCTCTCCAATTACCAACCCTTCTCCCCTAGTTTGTTACAATAATACATCAATTGCATAAGATTATATAAAAAAATAATTGATCAAATCAACCTTTATATATGAAATTTTCTTCTCAGCCTCTCTATTCTTACCATCTAACATCAACCCATCAAGCTACTATTAAGAAGAAACACACAAACACACACACACACACACACACACACACACACACACACACACACACACACACACACAAATCTCTTAATTGTAACTTCTATTTGGGTGCTGAACTCATGCACCACATGCCGCAAACAATAACCTTGCAAAGGAACCAAGGATAGTCCCAGCTCACACACCATAGTAGCTCAAAAAAAAAATCAAGAACAACTGCCCAGAAGTTGATGGGTTGCAAGTTTTAAAGAGGTAAAAATAAAGAGTTTAATAGGCACATTCATAAAGTATGTTATAATCACAACCATCCATTTATTCCTTAAATAGATTATCCAATGCATGTTCTCCTAAGTGGAATCCAGATGCAACAATAACCTATTTTATTACTTAGTTATTAATTAAATTATAAATGAATGATAATTAAACTAAATAAATAAGTTAAGTTATCTAATTATGTTAATCAACAAATGAAGTATTATGTAAGTGTATACTTATATATATAATTTTGTTTGAAACAAAGTGTAAAATTTCATTAAAATATGTAAGATGATTTTCTGGGCATGTGAAATATAAAGTATAATTTAAAAGGTGAAAAATGAAAATTTTAAATTACTTTTTTGAAATATTGAGTATTACATATATGATATAGGGAGACTAGAATAAATGGCTGACTCTTAAAACTAAGATGCATATAAGAGATAGGATGCAATGATTTTATTTGATTATATGTACTATTGTGAATCCTAAATATATGCATACTCATAAGTTCTTGATATAAAGTGGATTAGACAAGTTTAGTTGATAGGCCACATCGTCTAATATTATAAGCCTAATGTTTAATCACCATATTTGAAATGTAGCATTCGATGGCTCCAATTATGTTTTAAATATATAAGGTATGACCATTTGATTTTTTTAAAATTTACCAAGAGGAAACCAATTATACATGCAAATAACTCTCACACTATTCAATGGCCTTTTTTATGATTGTGTTTTATTTAATACATCTTAGGGAAATACTAGAATAGTTCTATTTAATACCTCTTAGGGAAATACTGTAATAATAGTTCAATTATAGTATGTGAGAGAGAAAGAGACTTACATAAAAGGCCTTATATTTTAAAAAAAATGCATTGTATACAAATTACATAAATAGGTTCTCAAAATAAGTGAAGATAGTAAACAAATAAGTATGAACACAAAGATTAAGGATAATATTTCAAACTATGACACTACCTCGACATCAAATATCATCATGCATAAAGCATGACTCACCTTTTTTTCCATGCAAATTAACTTTTGGTGATTTTAGAAAGCTCGAAACTCCCTTTTACATCTCTTGGTTAGTCTTCCTTACAAAGAAAAAAAAATTCTTTGAAGATTACATGAAGATTGAAATCATTCAATTTTTATAAATTGGCTTGGTTGAATTTTGCTTGTTAAAGAAAGCTTTATTTTTAATTATATTAGTTTGTTTACTTTTTCTTATAATTTAGACATGTCACAAATTCTTTTGATTGATTATAATCAGTTCCAAATACTTTTCAAATGAGGTGTATTTATTGTGATAACTATGTATTGTTGATAAGCTTCAAGCTTTCCACACATTATGTGGAAAGCTTGGTGGCTACTCTACATCTTAATGAAGCTTGAAGGCTAATCTCCTTTTTTATTTTAGAGAGTACATAGTTATCATAATAACCTCTCTTTCTATTCTCTCTTGGATTTTGATGATGTTCTACTTATGTCTAATGCAAATTAGTGTAATGGAACATATTATTTGAAACTCATAAATAGTTGTGAAAGCCCAATATATGGTCTTACAATCCCACATGAAAAGAAAAATCTAGATCCATCTAATCTCATTTAAATCATGATGGTAATTCTAAATACAAATATAAGTTAATGTTAATTTGATAATAAGGGGATTAATATTCCAACATTACTACTAAAAACAAGATGACCTTGAAGGAACATAAAATAAGACTAATAAAAAATTTCACTAAATTCTTAAGTGTTTATTCCTTAATGATAAATAAAGGGTAAATATACTTTATAAACTTATTAGGCTTTACATATATGTAAATTAGCCTAAGTTTCTTACTCATCTCTATCAATCACACCTTCAATAGGCATGGAAGGTAGCCAAATAATAATTGCACATAAAAAGTCCATAAGGGGTTGTGATCAATTCTTTTGAAAACTTAGCTTAGAGAGAAACAATGTATTATATATATATATATATATATATATATATATATATATTAAGTACCTATTATATGTTATGTCCAAGTTAAGATAGAGGATTCAACATGATAAGGGCTCAATGAGATTTATTCTGTGTAATGACACTATAAAGGAATAAACTTAGGAGATATATATATATATATATATATATATATATATATATATATATATATATATATATATATATATATATATATATATATATAATTGCTAAAAGAAACAATCATGTAAATAAAATTAACAAAATTTCATAAAGTAAAGTATAAATGTTTGTAGTGTAGTTGTGTTCTCAATATACATAGAAAGAAAAAGAGAATAAGGTAGGTGGGATTTATCATAAACAACACTCAGTCTCATGCTTTCTACATAAAAAAGTGATATATGGGGAATTTTATAAGATCTCATATGTATCATAATTTAGTCTCCTGGCTTTTTGATTATCTCATGTATCAATATGGTTTTTTTTAAAAAAAAAATACACACACACACACACACAACCTACAAATACTCAAATCTTTCTTTTTATTTATAAAAAGTTTATTATAAGCTTAGTAAAACACTGTGTTGCACTAGTGTGTGGCACCTTTTAGGACACTACATAATAAGCACTTATGCATCACTATCATAACAAGCATGATTACATGATATTACTTCATTAATATATATCACTCAACAAGTAGAAAAAGACTAGTTATAATTTCAACTAATGCATTTATCAAAGTGTCTAGTACTCCAATGATCAATATGTGATGTTCAACCAATTAGCATAATTAGAAAACATTCAATTTTATTGATCAATAATAATTTCAATTTAAGTAATTAATGACTTGAAATTAATTTACTAATTTATTTTATGACCTAAGCATTATTAATAATGAACCATATGTGATAAGATAACCAAGCTTACGGTGGGTGATGTTATGTTATTAAAATGTTTTAAAATACATGGTGTAAAGAGTTTGATTAAGAGATTGCTCCAATCCACTACATCATTCTAGCCGTTAGAGTTGAGGGTCATAAAATATATAGTAAAGAATGGGCTCAAACCTTCTTTAAGGTCTTAAATTTCATAAACTAAGGATTAAGTTATTTCAAGATGCTATAAGGATGGACATAATCCACTTTTGGTGACATCTCATTTTTAAATCACAAAGTGATATTGACTTTGCACTTGAGGTAGAATATCACATCATAACACCCTTAAGGAGTCTAAGATCTAACATAAATCACTAAGAAACCTTGAGCCAATTTGGTCCACATAAGAAAGCTCAAAGGCTAACATAAGATTAATTATAATCAACCTTAACTAATGGTCCTATGGGGGATTGCACCGAACAAACCATGGTAAGTTCATCAAGCAACCAAAAGACCTATTATGTCTTTGACATAAGGTCCATGAGAAACATGGATGACCCTTCATCTAATGGGTTCACCTACTCTTAAGGTTAGTTAATGATTAAAATTCTAAGAAGGAAAGTTGCTAAATGCCCATGAAGTCTTATTAGTGATCATCTAAGGAAAACAATTAACATTAGTTAAAGGCTAAGGAGGCCACTAAATTACTTAAGGTCCACTACACTATACTATGGTTAAAACTTATGGGTCACATAAGGTTGATTAGGTCAATCTAATTCAAACCTAAGTCAACTTGGACTAATCCAAGAAAAGTAAGAGAAAAGTTCACTGAACCATTTGAATTCTCTCATAATAATCTAAAATTATAGCAAATGAGTTTAAGGGATAATTCATGACCAATGGATCAAATAAATCAAACCTTAGTGTTAAGCTAGAGCTATAATAAAGCTAAGAGAGCTAAACCCATAAGGTTACCACTTAGGGTTATGATAGCTTTATAGATAAAGAGAAATAATTAAGTGATTTTAATTATTTTGGAGAGTTTTAATTAACTTAAAATTCTTAAAATATATCCTTAAATGCTTATTAAGGATGGGTTGCAATCCAAGTTTGTCAGATTGAGCTATCCTACGCTTGAGCTAGGTCCAAAGTCGGTGTACTTAGTTTTAATCTTTCTAGAGGCCAAGTGGTGGTCTTAATTTAAATAGCCTAGATTGGTTCAATTACTCCATGAGCTCAAATGGGCTAATTCAAGTTTGCTTGTCTAACTTGGGCTTGCAATGTTATTGGCTAGACCCAAGTAGTCTCTTTGCCTTCTAAAACTTCTTAAGGTTTATTAAAACTACTAGAGAGCTAATCCAAAGTTTAGATCAGTCAAGGTCAAAAAAATAGCATGGATGTGTCTATGTTAGACTTAAAATAGACTAACTATTGACTAGCATAGGTTAGCCACATAATCGATTACACTTAAAGATCAAAGGGAGCCTAGGGATGTCTAAATGTGATATGAAATCAAAGAAGTGATTTCATAAACTTTATTGGCCTATGTTTTGATTCATAAATAGGAAACTTGGTCAATTATTGGTTCAACCAAGATTTAAACCATTTAAGGTTTAACACAAGTAATTTGATAATTCTATATTTTTTTAGACTCAAATGGAGATGATGTCAAGTTATAATTGATTTCCAATTTAGGTTAACCATTGTTAGATTCATTTTAAACCAAAATAATAGGATCTATAAAGTCTTTAACAAATCAAGGGTGAACAAAATGTTAACCTTCCTTTTCAAACTAGCCCATGTTCAATCCCATACAAATGTCTTTTAGCTGATAATTGATGGAGGTGGCAAGTTTTTTGGGAGATTAATGACTAAAATGAATTTGAATTTTTAGTTTAATATATTAATATTTGGCCTAGAGTTTGTGGTAGAATGGTGAGGAGTTATGTGGGAATGTCAATATTAGTTTAACTTGAGCTAATTTTGAAGATCAATTTTTAAAAAAAATTTAAATATTATCCATAGTTGAAATTTATGGTGGATGTTTAACTTAAAATGTTATCTTATGACCTCAAGTAGATGGCAGAATGGTGAGGTGGTTAGAGGGATTTATAGAAAAGAAGATCAAGAAAAGTCAAAATTAAGTTAGTTTAGGTTGATTTAAAATATCTCCTTAGAAAAAAAAAAATAAGTAGTCTAAATAAGGGAAAATGATGATGGATGATAAATTTGAGATATGAAATTTTGATATGAAGTATTTAATGGAGTTTGGCAAGGTTTAGGGCTTTGAAATGGTAGGAAGCACGACACCAAATAAATATTCACCTAGACTTGGTAACGAGCCATAAGGAAGATTTTAGAGTAGGTTTGAAGGCTTGTGTGGTGGATGGATAGACTTAGATTTGGTTAAAATGTAGTTGAATGTGTGAGAGTGGAAAATACTTATAAGATAAATAGTCAATCCCATCAAAGAAAGATTAGACTAACTCACCAATGCACTAACACAAAAAGGAAGTTCTCCAAAATAATTTTATTATTTAATAGCTAAAAATTTTTATTACATAATAACTTTATTTGTAGGGTTATATTGACTTGTAAGCTATCATCACTTAAGAAGAGAGAAATTTTAGAGTAAAAAGAGGTAAGTAGCCCTTAATAGAGAAAAATGCTTACCGCCTTTATTAATTCAGTTTATCTTTCAATATTTATTAAGTAATTCACATATAAATATTAAAAATATCAAACTCTACAACTTAAATATAAAATTTTAAATATAATTATTTCTTCTTGATTGGGATCTTTTGATAGCCTCAATCAGGCTCTTGCTTAAGCATGTTTTTGGTCTTTCGCTTAGGATCTCATAGTAAGATATTTAGCTTAATTTATTTGATCCATATGATGTATTACATCAACTCTTTTAAACCATGTAAACTCTACTTTATGGAGTTAAAGTCAAAGTAGTATTCTATTAGTTAAGGGTCAAATATCCAAATTAGTATGGACGAGCTATGTATCCTCGACATTTGATTTTTTTCTTCCAACAAATCAAGAAATTATGATAATCAAAATGGTCTTTGAGCATTTTCTCAATAATAATGCATTTAACTTTCAAAAATGTGAGTGGTGAGAGATTTTATAAGTGAAAATCTATATTATGCAAAAGAGTCAAATTGAATCATTGAAGATTTGTTAACTCCTTCATGTGATAGAATATCTTCATTATTAATAACTAGATGAATTAAAAAAATTAGCACACAAATCAATATGATAAACATTAGCTCTAATTTTTTTTCAAAATTTATTATATTTAGTGGTTTAATATTGCCTAGGGCAAACTCAAATCAAAATATAATCACCATATATATATATATATATATATATATATATATATATATATATATATATATATTAGTCAAATAATTATGATTTGTCATAAAAGCATAATTTCTATTACTTATAATAATTTGTTTTGTCTTATCTTTTTGAAGGTTTTAATTATTTTTAATAAATAAGAATTCTATAACAGAAATCATGGAATGGTTTGTTCATGACATCAATTGCTTGCCTTGGTTTTGACCTCAAATTATCTAAAAAATGTAGTTCTAGAGATAGTTCTATTATAAGTAAATTTTGATGTAGGTAAATAAAATTTTTAAATGGTTAAATTTTTTTCTACCAAATATTTGAATAAGTTTCATAAAGTATAGTTGAATACTTAATTTGAACTTCAGTTTGGGGATGAAAGGCAGAAAAAAATCATAATTTATTGCTTAATAATTTTTATAATTTTTTTAAATATGAGATAAATCTAACATCTTTCTCTAAAATATTCTAGCTATGTGAGAAGCATTATTGGTTTTAGAACAAGGAAAAAATGGTTATTTTTAAGAACTTGTCTATTACAAAAACATTATTATGACCTCTAGTCTTCTTGGATAATCCTAAAATAAAATTCATTGATTAGTCTTTCAAATTTTATAGGGAATGAGTAAGATAGTGTATTATCTAAACTTTTACTTATAACTAAATATTATCAATAGGTTACGTTTTTAGCCACTAATTTTTGAATATTTTATTTCAATAAAAGCCAATAAATTCCATTCTATATTAAACATATGATTTTATCCAAAATGACTAACTATTCCTTCTTAATGCAACCAAGTCATGAAAATTTTTTCAAAAGGAAGACCTAAGAATATATAGTTATTATATTTCATTCATTAATGAGTAAGAATACTTTTTATTAAGTTAGAGGCCTATCAAGTGTTTAAGATAAAATAAGTGAAAATTGGGTGGTCATCTCTAATTCATTCAAGTCATTGGGTCTTCAATTCTAAAGAATAAATTAAAGAATGATATATATATAGGCATTAAGTACTTCATTTTTTACTTCCAAACTTATATTTTAAGATCGTGAAGTAGATTATGAAATTGATTCATTTCCAATATCCATGATAATTTTTTTTTGAGCATTTATGAATTTTATTGCATGATGATCATAATTGATAATAAATTTCCTTTGTGAAAGATAGTGGTGCAAATGTCTCAATTATTTAATTACAACATAAACTCTCTTTCATAAGTGAAATATCATTAGGCTTTATTTAGTTTTTTACAAGAATGTTAAAGGTGATTCTCTTGGTTAAAAATTCCCCTAATTTCAATTTCTAAAACATCGACGTTATTTCATAGGCTTTAGAAAAGTCAAGAGGCTTAAGGATTGGGCCACAAATAATAACAACATTAATTTGGTTTAAGACTTTTCATGTAGTAAAGATTCAATAAAATTTATCTAATTTTAATAGATCAATGATTTCGACAACTATATTGTTAATGTTCTTTATGAATCTTCTATTATAAAGTGGTTAGACTATGTAAGCTTTTTGCCTTAGTGAAATTTTTAGGTGATGGCTAGTTTAGGATTGCTCTAATTTTGAGGAGATCAAATTTAGCTTAGTAACATATATAATAAATCCAAGAAAAATCACCTTATTTTTTTTTAAAAAAATACTTTTAATTGATTATAATTGTTCATTTAAGTTCTCAAAGACTTGTTAGAGGTATTGCAGATGTTCATTTTCATTTGAACTAAAAATTAAAATATTATCAATATACGCCAAAAAAATATTCATGTATGATTTAAGAATAATATTCATTAATCTCATAAATGTGTTATGAGCTTTTTAAAGTCTAAAAGATACAAAAAGCTTTTTATAAAGTCTATTAAGGTTTTTAAAGTAAATTTTCACTATCTCCTAATTTAATTTGTATTTGATGATAACCAAATTTTTATTTTTTATTTTATTTTTTTTATGAGGTAAAATCCAACATTTAATTTAGATGGGTAATAAAAATTTATATTTAATAGTGATTTTATTTATCACCCAACTATTAACTCACATTCATGATATTTCATCATTCTTAATGGTTAGTAGAGCTAAGATTTCACAAAAAGTGAAGCTCTTTTGAATAAAATCAAAATTTAGTAGTTTTTCAACATATCTCTTAATCTTACTATGTTTAATGAGGTTCATCTAATAATGAAAGAAAGGCTGAAAAGTTAAGAGCTAGCTATGGATTTAATGGAATGTTACATGTCTCTAAGAGGAAGTTATTCATCAGAAAGCTTAATTGGTATAATGTCATTAAAATTAAAGAGGATAAAAGAGACCACATAAGGCACGTGAGTCTTATCAGAGTCTAGATTGATTTCTTTCACTTATAATATGTGAAGAAGGATTTGATCATAATTTAAGATTTCAAAACATTCTATCTATGTGGTTAAGGTTTAAGATGAAAAAAATAGTTATTTTGGAGCTAGGTTCAAAATTGACAATACTATCTTTAGTAGTAGGGTTTCTTATGATAAATAGCTAAAAGTCTAGAACCTTTCTTTAGAGTGGACATGAGTTATAGATGAGAGGGTATGTTGTATGGTGCTATGGAGAGAGTTTTCTTTATAAGTTTTGCTCGTCAGAGTTTGATAATCTTATTATCTTATTTAAAGATAAAATTATTTTTCTTATTACAATGAATAACTCTCATATCATTCAACTAATTCTTTCTAAGAAAAATATGAGAAATATCAAGTGGGAGATCATCATATCAAATTGATCCTCATATCTACCTATTTTGATGAGAATTAGGCATCAATTAATGACATATAGAAATATATACTTTACTCAACATGATGATGGTGATTTTAATTTTGATGTTTAATTTTCAAGTTAGCTCTTGCTTGGGTGTGTGTTGAAATAAATTCATGACATTTCCTTTATTGATAACTAACCTGCACCTTTTATCATTACATATAATATACATTTTCCAGATGTTTTTTTTTAATCTTTTTCTTCAATTTTAAATATAGTAAGATCTAATCACATTGAATTAAGCTATTAAAAAGAAACTATATTCTACATCAAAGAGATTAATAGGTTAATGGATTAACCAGGGTTAAATCAAATGATATAATTAATATAAAAATTATTTTATATAATTAAATAATATAATAAAATGTGGTAATAATATTTTTATTAATTAAATATACAATATTTAAATTTATGAGACTTCACTCTTATTTTTCATAAGATTATAAATCAAAATTTTAGAATATGATATTTAAGTTATTTTTCTATTTTTAATCTAAACGTTTTATTTTTATTCATTTATAAATACTAGAATCGAGCAATTCATTAGCAAATTGATCGGTTCATCAATTTAGCATTAATTCTAGTTGGTTCTATGTTAAGATGATTTTGGACTTGGACCAAATTGATTGGAAACTTTGTTTCTAATTGAACAGGTCAGGCTGATTGGTCTTATTTGATTATTAAAATCATAGTTATGATTTATTCCCTAACCCCTATTAATGGTCTCCTAATTGAGTTGCTAAATATCGTATGGAAGTTCATGACTCAAATTTGTTTCTAAGGACCTAATAATGGATGTCATTGATATCCATAAGTAATATCTTAGTAAAAATTTGATGATTTTGAGAACAATCTCTAAGCAAGCTATCACTTATTGTTGTTATGAGCACTTTTTTATGCTCTTAACCCACTAATAAGAGGTCTCACTTATTACCATCCTTTGTGGTGAAGTGGAAATACCTTTATTGAGTCCCTTCATCATAATTAAAATGTGGTCCACCTAATCAAGAACATCATTCATTTTGTTATAGAGGATGTTCAATCAATTAGAAAGGTCATCCATTTGCTAAAGAATTCATCCACACTGTGGGTAAGAGTGATCACTGATTTTCTTTGGATATTATCTAGTTACTAAATTACCACTTTCAACTGCTCTATAAACCCCAAAAAGTTATGGAGCTATTTTCCCCTTTCTTTAGAAGATATAAATGGTGCCTCTATGAACACCATATAAGGGATCACACCCATATCCCCATGGCCACTTGTTGCTTCATAACATATGGTTGGATGTTAATAGCTTCCATTGAGATGATAGCTTAAGTTCTAGCCATCACGATAGTAAGGCCCATTCCTTTAGCCCTCATGTCATCTCTTGAGGATGAGAGAAAAATTTTTACTAAAATTGAAGTCATCATCCTCTTTTTTCTCTCCTCCATCTCTTCCTCAGAAGGAGCACACATGAGGGTCTAGCCAAAATTTGGTGAGTCAAATTATCCTTTCATTTTAGGAATATTCAATAAACTATGCCCATGGTCTATGTCAACAAGAAACCTAGAAGATCACCATCACACCCCTTCTAGAATTTTGCAGAATTCAATGACCTCAATCATTTATTAAATTAAAATTTTAGAAGTTATAATGTCTGCTCTTAAAATTCGATGCTAAGCACTTATTTATGACATTCAAGTGGGTAATTGATATTCATATTTAGATCATACACATGAGATAAACTTTTCTAATAATGCATAATATGAACATTACCTCATTCACTTGGTGCTCAAGCACACCACCCAATCATTTTATAATGCATCGCTATGTTGAGCTATTGCCTTATTAAGGCTAATAATTATTTTTATTTGAGGCTCTACATTTCTTAATGCTCCGCGACCAATTTAGTAGATTTTATTTAAGAAGGCTTAAAATTATCACAATTAGCATGTTGTTAATGCCTTATTTAAGTTACTAAGGGGATTCCTTTGTCAAGATTATTGGTCACTTCACTAATGAAAACCTCACATAATTTTTCCTAAAATCATCAATCTATTTATAACCTTTTTTGGATCCTTAGCAATGACTCTTGCTAATGTTACGCAACAACTTTGGTCTTTTTGGCCAATGGATCTGCACTATACTCTTGGCTAATCTCTTGTTATCATCCTAATAATTATGGTTCTATTAAAATCCTAGTAAGTTATCTTAAGAAGTTGATAGTTAGCAATCATTTTCATGAGAAACCAACATTGATTCACTAACACCTCAATGTATTGGCATCCCTTGCCAACATCTCCTAAAATTGTTTGGTATTCATAATTTTAACATTTTCTTAGCAATCCATCCTAAGTGCATCAACTTGAACTTGATTCATACCCAAGGTTAGGATGTCATCATATTTCTTGGTCGACAACAACATGGCTCTCCTCTACCAATAATCTCTTTTATTATTTCAATATTTTACAACATTGCACTAGTTTTAAGGACATTATATTTTATTAATAGTCATCCTTATGCCACTAAGAAATTTCCTCATCTTTAAGTGGCCCCCCTACCGATTTAAATATATTTTTTATGTGTCAATAGAGGTTTTTTTATTTTTATTACTATTTAAACCATTTTCATAGAAGCACTAAACAAAAAAAGTAGAATATGTTTTTCCTTCAATTATTTTGGCCTTTTTAGGGAAGTTTGGTTGGACAAAGTTCACTTAGATGTTCCTTGAGAGGTCAAGTCTGATACAACTTATTGGGGTTTATAGGTGATGGAGCTAGTTGAATACTTGTTGATGCTTTGGTTAAAGATTTTAATTGTAGGTATTCTATAAATGAAAATGAGGAAATAATTGAAAGGATTCTTATCCAGTATCTCTCAATATTTTCATGCTAATAGCGCTACTAGCTCCAACCACCATCCATAAGCTGGTCGAACCTCACTACATGGCACTTTTCTAAAACAATCGCCCAAGACCAGACAGAACCAAACAAAGACCTACAAAAGTGGGAAAGCTTCCCCCCACCCCCCACTTCCCACATGGAACCAAAAAGTGTCTCTATAATAAATGACAGATTAGAAAAAGAATAGGAAAGTCAAAAAGGTCTGACTTACTAACACTTTTGATTGAAAAGAAAAAGGAAATCCCAAAGAAGGGGAAGTAGGAACAGTCAAGTAGATTGTCCTTCCGTTGAGGGATTCTCTGAAATAGTATAATCTTTATATTGGGCTTAGACTAATCTTTCCTATTTATGACCAATCATGTTTGGGAAACTTACAAAGCTTCCTTTGATTGAATGAACGTTCCTTTCTATCTATTAGAAGTGGACTACCCAGGTGAAAAGCAACGAAAGAAAGTTAGGGACTACCTGTTTGATTCATTTCATTCTTTTTCCATACTTCCCCTTTATTTTAGGAAAAGGAGCATCCAATATCTTCAATATTATCCCAACTAGAATCTTAGGAGACATTATCTAAAGTTTGAGAATCTATGGCATCTGGTTGAGTAGCAAAAATTGATCTTGGAATTTCATGTGTGAAGCAGCTGCCCTTCCTGGTTAGATGGTATGACCTATTGGTATGGCTAAAGAAGGATCCATTCTCGGTAGTGGACCCAATACTAGAAAAACTTATCTATTATAGGATAAAGTCCCTTCGATTTGAGAGAACTCATTGGAACCGTCACTGCTCTTGAAGCTAACGCCCTATGCTACTTCCTCCTCATAGATATAGATTAGGATAATCGACTTTAGTATGTTATTAGCTTCTGAAAAAGTAAGAATTCTTTCTAGCGTAGTAAAGGTGGTGGCTATTGTTAGTTTTTTTCGGTAAGGTAAAAAAGGAAAAGGTTATAGAAGATTAAGATGGTAACATACTGTTGACCTCATTTTTAGGATGAGCTCTCAACCCCTCCATCTTAGATATAGGATTTCTCTTAGACTTTAAGAGTTTCTTAGTCTTAAGACACATCTGGAGATTAGGAGGAAACTCAACCTAGCCCTAGAAGACTTAGAAGGTTTAGCCATAAGGAGTAGGTCATGCCTTGGGGTGGGTGTAGGAAATTTCCTACCCTTAGATCATTCCTCACTTTCCTTCTTTCAAGTCAAACTCCAAATCAATCTTAATTGATTTTCTCTAAATTCAAATCAACTCTATATGATTGAAATCCATGATTGAAATCTATGATTGAAACCCATGATCAAAATCCCTCAAAAATTCCTAAGTCCAAAATTTGTCCAAGTCCTTAAGCCTCCCTTAAAGACTTAACCAAAGTCATGATTCAAGCCTATTCAAACCTTTGAGATTTTCTCATAACTCATTTATATTCTCATTTATATTCACATATATAAATGAAATATAAATTCAAACCTATCAAATCAAACTCAAAATTCCAAATCAATTCATAAAAATTTTCTTAAGTCCCTTTAATTTTCTTAAAGGACTTAGCCAAATCAATCATAAATCTTGATCAAACCTATTCAAATCCTTGGGATTTTCTCAAAAATCATTTATATTCTCATTTATATCCTCATATATAAATGAAATATAAATATAAATCAATCAAATCTAACTCAAAAATTAAATTTCAAATTTAAATTCCTTAAAATTCTCCTTAAGTCCCTTAATTTTCCATTAATGGACTTAGCCAAATTATGATCAAACCTATTCAAACTCATGGGATTTTCTCAAAAATTATTTGTATTCTCATTTATGTTCTCATATGTAAATGAAATATAAATATAAATCAACCCAATCCAATTCAAAAATTAAATTTCAAATTAGAAATTTCCTTAAATCCTTTAAATTCCCTGTAGTGGATTTAACCTAAATCATAATTAAACCACTTCAAATTCTTGAAATTTTCTTATGATCAATTTATATTCTCATTTATATTCACATATATAAATGAAATATAAATTCAAACAATCAAAACCTATTCCAAAAATCAAACTCAAATCCATTCAAAATCCAACCTAAGCCTTTCAAGTAAAAATCTTGAACTTAGCCAAATCACTTTCAAATCAAGCCAAATCCTTGATTTTTCTCTCATGATTCAATCAACCCTACAATCATGAGCTCATATATAAATCTAAAACTCAATAAAACAATCAAAACCTAAATCAAAAATCAAACCCAAGACCCCCTTCATATTCTTCCTTTGAGTATGAAATTTTCAAATGGATCAAAACCCATTTGACTTCAAACCACTTGTAAATGGATTTATATTTCAATCATGAGTCCATATACAAGATCAACCAACTTCAAATCAAGCTTTGACCAAGCCATTTGACCCACTTAGGCTCACTTGACCCAAAGTGACCTATAGTATCCTTATGAGCCAACTTTTGATCCTAACCAAATTGGATTGAACCAAACTCATATATCCCTCTCATCATGTGATGATCAATCAATCAAATTAGGTCAAACCAAGTCAAACCTAAGGGTTGACCACGTCAACACTTAACCCAAAATGAAACCTAACATAACCAAATTCTACCATAGGCCAAATTGATTGAAACCATTGATCTAAGTTCACTCATGACTTATATTTGAACTTGACCAGCCAATATTTGAGCAGCTAATTGACCCACTTGTTGACCCATTTTGACTTAAAGGATCAAAATGTGTCAAAACTTGATCTAAATTGATTGAAACCAATGGGTCAAGTCCATTCCAAATCACTTGTGGAACTTGACCAAAGCCTCTCAATTGGCCAACTACCTACCCAAATTGACCTTAGATAACATGACCTAAAGGGTTCATATTGAGCCAAAATTGAACTTAACCAAAATTGATTGGAAAAAAAGATACCAATCCACTCTATATGACTAACCTAACCTAAACCTACCCTTGACCTACCTCAAATACATCAAATGGGTCAAATATGTCAACTTGGCCCATTTGACCTAAATGAAGTCATATGAGCCAAAACCAAATATACACCAAATTGAACCAAACTGAAGCCACTAAAATATTTCAAATGGTCATATGAACTTGACCCAAACCTTGGTTTGACCCAAATTGACCTATTGGTCAACTTGACCCATTTTGACCTAAATGGGTCAACATAAGCAAAACCCCATCAAATGAATTCCAAATCCAATGAAACTTGGCCAAACATAGTTTCTCCACATACCTAACATGTCCAAAGTGGAAAAAATAATAAAATGACCATCCTACCCCTAGGCCATAGAGCAAATTTTAGCCTAACCCATGGGTAATTTGGTCATACCCTCTTCACAATCACTTGAGACTTCCCTAAAAGCTCAAGGGGACTTAGTGATGAGTGATGCACCCAACCCAATGGGTTTGGGTCAGCCCATTTGGTCCATAGACCAAACCTGACCCCCTAGCCTAAAATTAAATTTTCAAACTCCCTCTTAAACCCAAATTAAGGCAAATGGGAGGTT
Source organism: Cymbidium sinense (assembly GCA_021442155.1). Classification (NCBI taxonomy): domain Eukaryota; kingdom Viridiplantae; phylum Streptophyta; class Magnoliopsida; order Asparagales; family Orchidaceae; genus Cymbidium; species Cymbidium sinense. Next base: position 182,844,499 of record CM038216.1, read on the forward strand.
GGCAATCCACTCCTTAGATCAAACTCACCATGTGCACACTCAAAATAGATCAAACAACCCTCCTAATCTCTTCAATTGGATCAAAATGGCAAGACCATTATCGGCCATCCGATCCTTCAAGGGGGAGATATACTCCCCCTAATTCACTTCTATTTTCATTCACCCTCTATCGATTGAAGCCTAGGAACTCAGAGCAATCATTAGAGAGCACTTCTAAGCTTCTTAGAGAGGATTTGAATTCCCTATTTCTCGATTTTGCACAGTGCAAAAATAGGGGAGCTCAATCCACTAGTGAGTTTCTTCCACACTTGATCTCCTTCCAATTGCTCTTGCACACTTCATCTAGTGAAGCTAAGCTTCATTGAAGTTCCCATAATAAGAAAGGATCAAATTCCATCAAAGTCGGAAGCAGGAGGAGTTGGTCCACCCATTGATCCACTCAATCCCAAGGCCTAGAATTTCAACAGTTTCTCCCCATCAAGCTACCTCATCGATCTCGAGCGTCGGTGAAATCCTCTGGCAAGGTATGGAATTTTTTGATCACTAAACTCAATATGGTGTGGAGCTTTGTGAAAGAAATTTTCACCTCATCAAATTTTGATCATTAGATTTGTCGCTCTATTTCTCTAGATGGTGTGGGTTAAATTTTGTGTGATTCCATGCTAGATCGAAGCTTGATCTTCCGGATCATGCCTCTCTGATCAAGGGAAGAACTTGCTCATCTCGCCATCCATCCGCATTTTGGATGAGAGATTATTTAGCATGTTTAGTTATTTATTTATCCTTTATAAATTACGGGTGAATCCTTAGCTGCCCGATCTTTGATCGGACGGCCGAGAATATAAGCACATGCATCACCGCCGCCATCCCAAGATCGAGCGGCCAAGAATATAAGCGCATGCACCACCGCCGCCATTTGGGAAGTGACATTTAGCCCTCATGGCGATGTAAAAGACCGCCGCAGCCATGACTAGGGGATTACTTAATTAAAAAAAGTATTCATAGAACTTCATAAAAAAAATTAGAAAAAAAAACTTATGGATAGATAATTAAACCTAGAACATTTTAAAATTAATTTTGATGAGTTTTAAGTTATGATTTTCTCTAAATTTGGGTTTTATTGGAAAGTATATTTTGCTAATTACTCTTTGATTTGGCCTCTAATTAATCCCAAATTTCTTAGGTAAGTTTTAGGAGATGACCTTTTCCTCCCCTAATTTTCTTGGGATTTATTGAGGGCTTGATTAGAGTAATTACATATGGTTTTCTTAATTACCCTTCTCATGTAATTAAGCATAAATAGGGTATAATTAGTAGTTTTACCCTATGTTTAGGATTGATTAAGGATAGATCCAGTAAGTAAGAGGTTTATGGGATAATTTTGGGGCATTTCCTCTAAGCTATTCCCTATACCCCCTCTTCTCTCCTTAATCTCCTCTTAATTAAGGGTTAATTCATTAATTATCCCCTTAATAAATTTCTAAAAATTCTAAAAAAAAATTTCCAGAACTTAATTAATCTACCTTGGGTAGATGCTTAGATGTTTAATAGCCTAAGCTCAATTAAGGAAATCAAAATCCCATTCATAAGTGTGAAAGGGTGTTTTGAAAGCACTTAAGCTAAACCCCTTAGTTTAATTAACTTTCAACTGTGAGCCAAATTGCATTAGGCCTTTTCATTATTAGGTGCATTATAAATTTAAATTCCTTGAGGGTTTTATGTCATCTCATTGGCTCATAATTACTTAGTTAATTCTTCTAAGGTGGTGTAGGTAAAGTTACTTAATTCATACCTTAACATAATCAACACATAAAAATGGATTTAACCTCAAAAAAAAAATTCAAAATATATGTGGGAATGGGTTAGGAACAGCAAACTCATCTCACCTTTTCAAAAATAAATCAAACTTCAATTTAAACAAAAATCACTTTGAAATTCTCTTTGATTTATTCTAAATTTTCTTATTCTATAAGAATGTCTTTAGGATTTAAGTGAAGTGAGTTTGTTTACATGCTTTCATTGCTTTGGACCTTTCCCAACATGTTAAGTTGTATGCCATGTGATTTCATGTATTTATAATTTCATGTTTCAAATTTTAAAATGAAATTGTTTACTTTATGTCAAATGTGCATGTGTTGGCTAAAGTAAAATATGAATGACCATTATCACTACCAAATTCAAATTATTTTCAAAATACATAAATCAAATACTAAATCTAAAAGTGTGCTACTTATACTTTAATTATAAGTTTGCATGTGATAGATTATAAAGTCATGTTTAAAATTGGTTTCCTTTCTTTATTATGTTGGTATAGTTTTGAATAGGAGTTAGCAAGGTGTTGGGTTCATTTGAGAAGAACCCAACACTTGCTTAATTCCATACCCTATTCATCCCTATGCTATCACTTAAGAAAGTTCATCTATACTTGCATGTGTAAATTGCATAAACAAAAATGAATACATTAAATAATTTTTGCATTTTTCTTTTCTATTTCATTCCTTTTATATACATGTTTGTATTTAAGGAAAGTGATATATTAGTCTGGACAACCCTGAGGTTGCGAGGCTTTAAGTAGCCCTAAGTAGGTCTTGTACCTTACACCTCTAGTTAACAATGGTGTAGTACTCACTTATGCTTTTTCTACTTTAATGTATGTATGTGAAGATTTAGATAAGGAAAACTCTTTCTACTTAAGAAAAATCATGCTTATTCAATTTCTAAATTTTCTTAAATGGATTACATACATTAAATACTCTCATTTGCATGTATATGCTTAGGGTCCATCCATATGCATGGTATATATGTTGGGGAAAGAAATGAAGTAATGTGTGTTATGTGAATTTTGATTCATTTTATTTAATCTTAAAATGCCTTTCTTTTTGAATAGGTTGGTTTAAAGTTTATCTAAACTTAGGATTGATTAAAAGATGTAATCAAAATATTCACCTAAATGAAACAAAAAAAAAATGTGAATCTACCTTAGAAATTACTTAGGTTAGGGTAGGAAAGAGAAGTTCTCTTCTCTTTCCCTCTCTTCATAACTTAGTAATTAATTATAGTTTTCACTTAAACCAAATCAAAACATGAAATAAAATTAACCCAAAATGATTAAACAACCTAAATGGAACCCTCCTCTAAGTTGAACATGTTCTTCATACTTCAAAAATTTGAACCTAAAGTTATAAGTTAAGCATACCACACAAGCCTTCAAAGCACACACATTAGCCTAAGTCACCACTTCTAGCCTTAGGTTAGATCGGTGCATGGCTTGACGTTTGTTTTATTTTGTGATATATATTTTAGACACGTTTGTTTTATTTTGTGATATATATTTTAGACTGGATGTTAGGGTGTATGCTCATAGAAATGGAGCTTAGTCTAACTATTCTTTCACATTGTAAGGGCACTATCATAAAAAAAATATAAATACTTTTGCTTGCAAGTTTACATAATCCATGTATGGACTAGTCACCCATGTGGGGTGATAAGTCCAATATACATGCTTGGGATTTGTGTGGTGTGTTTTAGCTAACATTTGTTTTGCAGGTGTTAGTTAGATTTACACTTTTTCTTTTCATGTAAAAATTTGTATAATTAGGATTTTGGAATGATTTGTTATGGGGATTTGGCTAAGCATTGGTCATAAGATCCTTTCTTATGCACCATGTGAAGCCTTGGAGCATCTACCATCCAACCATTCAAAGGAAGGAACCAAAAAAAGAAAGAAAGAAGAAAGAAAGAAGAAAAGAAAAGAAGAAAGAAGAATAAAGCTTGAAGACCCCCATAACAATGAATTTGTAATCTGGGCTATATAAGGGTAGAGCTTGATGACCCAGATTTGATATTTTTGGGTTTTTGCAGTGGTGTTAGGATTAAAATCAAGATAAAAAAATTAGCAACCCCTTAGTTGGATGAGCACTTCTTTATAACATCATGCACAAATGCATCTTATTTCACTCTTGATTGGAGGGCTTCCACCTTTGCCAGAGAACCCAACTTGACCTTTGAGAGCCGTGGTGGAAACTCACCTCCTCCCTTCTCATTGATTTTGGTGAATAATATTCTTTCTCATGCATTAGTCATAAAAAAATCCTATTATCTTGAGTCAAAATAATTGTCCAAAAAGAAATAAAATGAAATTTGAATTGCATTAGATTTAAGTCATTTGAAGCATGTCCCTTTACATGATCTAGTCTCTTTAGAAAGTGAGTTTAAGAACTTAGTCTCTTTCTAAATAACAATAACAAAGCATAAAGACTTGCCTACATGTATTTAAAATCATAGGAGTTAGTTGGAGGCCACCCCTGTGCGGCCAAGAGTCAGGGGTGGTTTGTCCTCTCTTATGGAGGCAAACCAATTACCTATTTTTGCCTTAGATTTGGCTGTGCTTCCGGCCCTCGTCGAAGCTCCCTAGATTTAGGTTCTGAGGTTACTTCTCCCCTTTATGGGCTATAAGCATAATTCCTCACCCCTTAGGAATTTTCTTAATCTTGTGTTAAGGAATCTTAAATCCTAAAATTCTAATAAAAAATATAACTCAAATAAACTAAATCAATTTCTAAAATGTAAAGCCCAACTATAGGATAGTTTGAGATACTCGCTAGGTCTCCTGCATCGTGAGCATCTCCTACTTATCTTCCATTTTGGCTTCAAAAATACTCCCTCTTTTGATCAATCCCATTTGATCTTTCAAAAATAAATCAATTGATTGATAGTCCTTCCTATTAAAATCTTCAAAGACAACGATCATTTATCTTAATCGAGAGTTTTTCTAAGGGATCCCATCCCATAGGATGTAATTAAATATGAGGGCTTGCCCTTATAGGGAACTTAATGAACCCAGTTTAAAATAAACCCTATTTTACTTTTTCATGTAAAGTAGAGGAAGAATCTCTGGTATATATGCACCCATCAAGTCCTTAGTCGAGGTTAGGTTCCATTAAAGGGTAGTGACTGCCTCGAGGTAGAACACTATCTCTTGATGACGACCATCACATCTGAGAATCTACGTGGCATCTTAACAAGATGAATTTTTATAAGGTGCCCTCTTTCTTTTCTCACCACAGATTTGAAAGGCAACTGCTCAATAAGAATTTATTCACCACACAGACCAAATGTAAGAGAGTTGGAGAAAGTTGTTGCATTTGTTGGCATTGAGAAAATGCATGAGGAAGTCATGATCGAATAGGATAAAGTAATGCTATGAACCTTAGGGATTTCCTTGATGGCTCTGATACCATATAAAAAAGAGGGTACCACTCCATCCACATACCATATTAGCTAGCTACTATCTTCTAGCTACCAATCAAGGAAAGAAAAAAATTTTCATCATTCTTCATCCAAGTCGAGCCTTTCAATAGTGCATCATATGTAGTCTTAGTCAAAATTGACTTTCCATATTGAGAAGATATGTGCCTCCTCTGGCATTCTCTGCTGTCACGAGAGACATTCATCATCGCTCGCACAAATTTGATTACCGCTTCTATTTAGATCCTATTCAAATATTGGTATCTCAAGCCCATGTGAAATGCCTTAAATAAGATATATATTGAAAAGTGAACCCATGCATTCATGTAGGGGAGGGGACAGATGAGTTTTGTCTTTGTCATTTGCTTGTCCCCAAGAGTATGATTTAAAGGATGGATTGAGTCAAGAGCGGTAGACTGATCACCAACCTCGAATAGTTGTGGCTTTAGATCTAGTAGGCAACTAAAAGGGGAGCTTGATCAGAAATATGTCATAAGAGCCCCAGCCAGTGCCATGAAAAAGGAAGGCAAGGCGTTCTGGACATTATGTGATTTTCTACTTTGGAAGTCTGATTTGGAGATTAGTAACTATACCTACTTACTATGGGAGATGTGTCCCTGCTTTTGGTTTGGGGTGGTCAACTACCCTACTGCTACACACCTGCTTTTGGAAAGCTAAAGCTTTCCCTATAAGCTTAGCCTAGAAGCTAGAAGATTCAATCTATCTATAGATTGAGAGAGGTTAGGTGTGGTTCCCACTTTTGGTCAATCAATGTAGGGGTACACTTTAGTTGTGTTCACTTCTATATCCTTTTTTTTTCTTTTTCAAGAAATTAACTATCACCTTTTTTAGAGTAAAAATTCAATTCAATAAGATATGTTTCAATCTTAGCAGCTATCTGACTTGTATTGAGGCCCAATCAATCCCTTCAACAATGCTTTGTTTCTTTTTTTGTTTACAATTGATCACATTTGAGCATGCAACTAGGGCGAAGTCAGTTGCTTAACCTCACCATGACGGTAGGTGTGACTAAAAATGAATCTCATCTCTATAACTAAATTCCACATCCTAATATTCCAACATATGACTCACTACCTTAAAATCTATTATTTTTATGCTTGGGTCAGAAACATAGCCCAAGAAGACTAATTGAGAATGGGCCTATGGACCAAGCCGGGAGGGAAAACCAATCAAAAAAGGGAAATATGGATGAAAGCTAGTGCTTTTGATTCTTAGTTAGCTGACTAAGGGTGGATGGTTCTATTTCATCATAAGTTAGAGAGTTGCCTTTTATACAGTTTTAGTTATAAGGGTTTCCTATCCAAATTCCCTTGCAAGCTAAGGATTTCCTACTCTAAAAATCTACTGGCCAATCCTCTTTACAGCTATATATTAGTAAGCAGATCAAAGGCAATAGTCTGATCCTGAAATAAAAAAAGGAATGCTAGCTGGAAAAGGAGGTGAAAAGGGAAGGAATGCTATGAAAATCCTCATAGAGTTTGTTTGTGAACTACATCGCATATTCTATAACTAGCTAAGGTGCTCCCTATGCTTTTTCTTCCTCGCAGGAAAACCTGCACCCTTTCAGTGAACAAGAAAAAAAGTTCCTCCGTGGTTTTTTTTCTTTTTCAGATTGTTTTGAGTAAAGAAGAAAATAACAAAAAAAGTGCGGATGGCCAGGCTTCTACAAAAAGGGGGTCATCTTAGTGTTTATAGCACAGGCTTGGTTTTATACGTTCTATTGATCTAAGGCTTGTGTTGTGCCATCGGTATCAAAGCCAACAACAATAGAAGGGGTGGATGGAGGCATCATAAGTGACAAGAGGTAGGCAGATCCGAGATAGTTAGCAGAGAACCAGCAGGTGATTCAATACTCATATTCATAGAAAAGGTGAATCAGGAGCTCGTACAGGTCAATCGTATGCCAAAAAGGAAAAACATCGTGCACATTTTTCATGAAAGCTTTCTTCTGACATACCTCGCATATGATAAGCATCCGAGCTGGAGCAATAAAGACAAGGGGGAGGGTAGCGATAAGATCAATGTATAGTATGGCATCAGTGTTATCTCTTGCCAACTTCCATCTCAAGCAGGGAAAGAGCTACTGATATAGATTTATTAGGAAGAAGTAGTTACTTTTTTAGCACCAGAGCATAGCTTCGCTTTGTCACTCTTTTCAGAGGAACTGGGGGAGGAATTAGTTTAGTCTGAATGAATAGGAACAACCAAAATCAGACCTGTTGATGTGTCATCCTCATGTAGTGGTGTTCGTGGTTGCGGTTTGATCAGTTGTACCTAATCATGTGTGAATCGTTGAAGTAAGTACTTTCTTTACGGCTCTACTTGTTTCTGACTCCCTATGAGCTATTTTACGACCTAAATTTTTTGGAGGGTTCCAAGAATCTAGATTCCTTGAATTGAGATCTTCCTTAGCCTCTTTTGAGACTTCAAGGACTTCAGTAATGCAAGTAATTGCACAAGCTAGAGCCTAAGGGCTGTGTGTGGAGTTTCCACATATCCCAACTAGCACCTTGTTGGGGTAAGTCGATGCTACCGTCACATAAGCCAACCTCCTTAGCTGACCACTTTGATGGCAAGAAACCAGTATGCAAATACTTTTCTACTAAAGGATAAGAGTAATATGATATTGGAAGATCTTTCATCTCATCATTTGAAGTGAAGAAGGATTACAACTTTTTTTCCTTCTGTGGACCTAGAACTGTCAAAAAAGATCCCACACTCAGTGTGCCTCTTTACTGGGGACACATAAAACATTCCCATATCTACCACTGGCCTTGAAGCCGAGGGAGTGAGGTCAGTGACAAAGGAGAGGCGCTAAACTTTATTTTTTCACTTTGTTCTGCTGCAGGCTCTCACACTCTATAGATTCTGCTCAACTTCAGAGGACTTTACCTCATCTACCCATCCTGCCACCACGATATGGTGTAGAAGATACCTACATTGGCAATTAGAATTCAGGTGCTACCTTTGGGCGAGCACACAAGGTCCATCCTCACCTGTTGTACAGGTAATGCTTTGCATCCTCATACAAGTTGATTTCATACACTGCTTGGGTATTACCCTATATATAGTAAATTGCCCAATGTTTCCAAATTAGTACAACTTCGTACCTTTTCAGCATGAACCGCATATCTCAGAGAGGTCATCTTTTTGTGGGTTGGTAGCAATGGAATGGTTTCATTATCACAATTGAAAAATATTTCCCACCAAATGATCAGTCCAATAATACCACTCAGTGGTAATTAGCATAAGACTTCTTCGTGAATCTCTGATATTTGAATATTGAACATCATAACCATGAATAGAAAAGAAACGGTAATAGCTCTTATATGAACTACTGGGGAGATCATAGTAGAGAAGTCAAGACCTAAGAAAAGAAGTAAACTAGCAGTGTCGTGAAAGACTGGCATGGGAAATGAAATGAAATGTACTAGATTTTTAGCACGTACAATCATCAAAACAGAGACCAAAGTAGGGCTCGACAAAATAGAAGGTATCATGATACGTCGTCCTTCCCTAAAATTAAACTTCAATGTGTCTTCTTGCACTAGCATTCAAGTTGATCTATTACAACCAATGCAGTTATTCATCTTTTATTTTTTTATTCCAAGCCATAAAACTAATAAGCACTCACTGAATTACTTACGGAATCTCATCTTTCTCTCTTAGCTGATCATTTTTTATGTGTTCAGGTTGATCAAAGGTTCGGCTTGCTTGTCCCCCACCCAGCAAACTCCAGCATCAAAATTGGAGTTTAGGGAGCATGTAAGTGCAAGGTTTCATAGCAAAGAAAGAAAAAGAACAAGTAACTATGAAAGCCATAGCACATCTATTTTCTTGCTGAGCCCTGTAGTTTTTCACCTTCAAAAGAAGGCGTCAGTACTTTAGTAATGACCCATGTTGCTTTGGCACACCCCACCCTAAGTCTTGCCTGTGCTGTACTTGATTCTCCCCCGCTTACTGCTTGTTGATCACTGTATGAAAAAAAATGACATGAAGCTGGATATGAGTATATGTTGTTGGTGGAAAACAAAATGGCTCACATGAACAATGGAACAAAATGGTCTCGCTCGATGCTTTCCTCTAAAGTTATGATCACCTACTCTCAATGCCTTGATCTCATTTATTGATGTGAAAGCTCAAGGTAAGCAATTATAACTTCACAAAGGTATCATTCTTAGAATACTTTCCCTTCTTACATAGTCTAGCTAAACTATGGCATCCACCCAACAACGCTTCTCTAGGTTGCATCTTTGAAGAAAGCAAAAGAAGGGTTTATAACCTCCCTCAACCAACTTCTAGGTCTCTTATAGGTAAAATCTTCTAATCCTTACAAACAAGATTTTATATCCACTTAAACAGTTAGAAAGACCATGCCTTATTAAGGATAGCTTTCCTCCAAGCTACCAAGTTAGCATCATGGGACCCTCAAATTCTTTTTTATCTTTTAAAAAATAACTTCTTATATTTTTCCCATGCTCAATTTGCATTTTATATAATCAACACCTCCCCAAAAAAATAATTTAATCCATTACTCTCAAATGACTACTTTAAAATAAAAGTCTACAAGTCTGAAAATCTTGCCCAATTATATTTTTTATTAAAAATTTGGAGATATTATTTTACTAATTATTTTTATTTTTCTCTAAAAATATTGATTTTACATATTTTTTTTAAAAAATTCTTATTTAAAAAATTTGCCCACTTTGATAAAAAGAGCTAGTTTCGCTCTTGCTTCAAGTTCAGCTTTTTTCTCACTCATGTTAATAATGACCTAGCTAACTATTTTCTCATTAGCCTAACCTTTGGTTAAACCATCTGCCAAGATCCTTGTACCCATTAGTTTTGCTACCATTGGAAGTCTTCATCCTCAAGAAGTCATCATCTTTAATAAGGTGATTTCATTGTCCTAGGGAATTGATGCCTTCTTGTTATTTATAAGGATAATGCAACATCTACTAGATGATGCATTATGTTTTACTATAAGATAGTGGCCTCTCTATTGTCTTACTATTCTCATCACTTGCTAGCACACCATGACAAAAATCTATTAATGATTGTCAAACCATCATCATTCACACCCATCGATTATAGTTTATGCATACGACCACTAACTTTAATGACACCATCTTATGTTCATGTGCATATTTGATAGTGCCGGAGTTATTAATTCTCTAGTCATAAACTTTAAACTCTCCTAGTACTTGTTGACTCCATACTGATAACTTCTTAAAATCATCTGGAGAACCATAACTCACTAACACATAGTGTTTGGGCCCAACCACCTAATATTATGTAGATCTATCATCTCCAATCTAATAATTCTCATGATATAAGCTATTAAAATCATGTATGGTATAAATTAGGTAGCCACCATATTCCATTTAAGTGCCACCTTTCCTTATGGGTTAATCCTTTAAAGGTGCATTATACTTTTTGCCAACATATAGTAATTCATTTATTATTTTTATTCATCAAAAATCATTTATATTCTAATGGGCTAATGGAGAACCCATTTCTTATAATAATCTTATGGTTTTATGTTAGAGTAAAACAAAAGATTGAGTAAGAGAAGTTATTTCAATGTAATAATTTTTCCTCGCCTCTTGTACTTGCTTCTTTACTTCTTTCACAAATGTAATTACAACTTTGCAACTTAAACATTATTACATGTTTTTATGTATCATTCTACTTTGTACATGCATATATTAAGCTCATAAATATAATTTTCAAACATAAAATCAACTAATTCTTATTTCAACTAAACAAAATGTATAATTTATTTATCTTATTCTAGTGTTTTTATTTATAGTCATAGGGATACCATATAGATCTTAGGGGGTACTTATTGAGATGATCAAGTATGGTATCTAAGGATTGATGTACTATCTTGAAAGATACAAGCATCACTTTACAATGGACTTAATCATCTAATAAGGATCCCTAAGATAGACGAGTCCATGTATATCAAAGATCTTTCCCCTACTTCATATGGATGAAGTAAAGCATGATTTATTTTAAGCTAGGTTCTTTAGTTCCCTATAAAAATAAGCTTCCATAATTAATTACATCCTAGGAAATATGGATCTCCTAATCATACTCTCGATTAAAATAGTCAACTAATATCTCTAAAGATTTCAAAGTTTGATGATCAAAGAATTAGAAATTATTGGGAATCAAGTGGGAAGAGTTTAAATGGAAAGAGTTCTTAACAGGTTCCAAAGAAGGATAAGTAGGAAATACATGCGATACAAAGAAGGCTAGTGAGTATTTTTGATCTATCCTGTAGTGAGACTTCATATTTTTTAAAAAGTGGATAATATTTATTTGACTTGGAATTTGATTAGAATGTTAGGACTTAGACTCCAACAACACAAGATTATAAAAATGCTTAAGAGATGAAGACTTATGCTCATAGTAGAAGAGAAACAAATAGCCTCTAGACCTATATCTAGAGTGCTCTAGCATAAGCTAAGAGCTTCACTTAATTTTACTAGAGAGGTTGGATATGTTGGTTTACTTTCACTAGAAAAAGTGAACTAATCTCGACTCGTTTGGACTTATAACTTTCTGAAGTGGCTGCCAGCTAACAGTTTCTACAATTTAAATCCATGTGAGATGGTCATATATAAATGCAAGATAACTAAGCTATTATTATTAGGAAAGAATCCATAATTCTAAACTCACTTTTTAATAGATTAGATTATGATTGGTGTGAAAATTATAACTTAGACTATTTCGATATAATTTTACAAATTTGTATTTTATTTTAGACTCATTATTTTGGACTCAGGCTTGGAAAATTTATGTATAAATGCATAATTAAATTAGATCATGGGCTAAATTAGGCAAAATGGGTGTTCTTAACTACATGGGACTACTCTCTTAGGTCAAGCTTTGTTCCTTATCGTGCAAGAGTGGAAACCCCCTATTTACAAGGAAAAGAACAAAATGCATGCATGTTGTTAGAGGATACAACCATATAGCTAAGGGATTACTAAATCTTTTATTTTCTTGATTAAATTTCTAGGTTTTAGAGTGAGGTTATGAGTTGATGAGATTTAGTTAAAGTTATTTAGTTAAAGTAAATAATTTAAATTTCCTAAAGAGCATACTGTATTCAGGCCATATAATAAATAATCAAATTTTAAGTAACCTATAAAAAGCATGTCATTTCTATTACAAAATCAAACATTTTTTATTTATAAAATAAAAAGTTGGTGTGGCCAGGTACCATCATACACCTGAAGAAGAAAAAAGATGGGTAGCTAAGCTCTGCCATTATATTGTTCTGATTACAATTAAATTATAAATGAAAATAAAGTTATGGGGGTCTTCAATTCTTCATCTCCATCTTCGCTTCATGGGTTCATACTTCTAGTATCACATGACCTCCCAAATTTATGCTCTCTAACCACTTCACATCTTAAATTCCATAGCTCTAATCCAATTCTGATTGTAAAATTTATACTTTTATGAAAGCTAAAACTAACTACACCTTCAAAATAGAGTTAGTTTAACACATATTTAAACCAATTGATTCTATTTCATACATATGGACTTAGAACCCTACGTTATGTTACCAAGCCCACCTATCATAATGGATTATGTTTAGGGACTTAAAGCAGCACCTACAAGTAAAAAATATTTATAACTTTTATTTTTACAGTGGTCCCTTAAGCACAGTTCCTTACAAAAAAATATCATTAGTCTAACATCACTCTAACATCCAAACTACGCACATATAATCTTAACATACAGTTTAAAATAGTACATCATAAAATAAAATATCACATCATCACAAAAATCTTCAGCCTAACCTAAAATTAAGATCAGTGACTTAGCATTCTAATGTGTGCTAGATTTAGTGTGGCATGTCCTAATTAGGTTTTAATGTTTGAAAATTTCTAATGATAAATGTTTAAATTCCTATTAAGGGTGGTCACGCTTTCCATGATTAATAATTTGAAGTGATTTTTAGAATTTAGCTTTTAATTGCATTTGAGTTTCATTTAAATTTAGAGTTATAAAGAGAGAAAGGAAAGGTGAAAGCTACCTTAATCCGAACTTTAGGTTGGATGTAAGAGGTGGAATTTTATAACTTTTAATTCTCTTAATGAAGTGACTAAAGCTTAGCTTGGAGATATCTACATGTAAAACCTTCTCTCAACCTTGTATTCAATTCTTTAATATTCATTTTAATGCATAATATAATTAGCCAATGAGATTTAATGAACATACATATATATCATTTATTTACTTCACACTTGATGCATGGATGAAATAGTACACCTTCAACTATTAATATTTATTATAACTTATGGCTACATGATGCACGAATATCATAGGAAAGGGTAGTTTAATTTTATGAATATACATACACATATGTATATTAAATTTATAAAGTATGTGCCATTGTTGAACCAAGAAAGTGAGGTAATCAGAGACTCCTTTGGGACTATTTGAAGTCTAGTGTTCCTAGGATGTCTAGACTATATATTTGTTAATTCATATACATATGCACACATATATGGACATATGGATAAAATTCTAAAATTTTATTAAATTTAATTAAAAAATAGTTTATTTTTAATATGTAATTTACTACAAATCTCAAGGTATGTATTAGAGGTGCAAGGTATTAAGACCTTCTTCGAACCAGTAGCCATGTGACCTCAGTTTCCAGACTATATCCCTTTCAAATCATAGCTCATACATGTAGAAATTAGAATTAAGTTTTAATTATTTGTATTAATTTATATTTAGATTAATAGTTATTAATTGAGAAAATAATTTGAAATTTACTAGTGATAATAGCCACACTATTTAATTTAAATGCATGAGATTAATGTAATCTTTCATTTTTATTTTTGGAATTTGGATGCATGAGCATATGAACTATAAAAATTTATGAATAAGTTAAGTAAAGCAATTAAACACCATCAAATAGCCTATTTGGTACATTAGTTCATAAGGACATTCACATAAAGATAAGCACCTTTAAGCCTAATCAAATTTATTAAAGGTTAATTTTAAGGATCTGAATCATTTAATCCTAAAAGGAGATGAGATTATTAGAGTCATTCCTTCACCCATCTCTATTTTTTAAGTAATTTAAGAGTAATTTAGGTGATTTTATAGATTAATTAATCAATTAAGCCACAAAAGAGCCTCTAAATCTAATTAAGCCTTAAACATGAGCAAAAAATTATGATAAAATTACTGGAAATGCATAAACATGAAATAAAAATGCCTTAAGAATTTTAATATAATTAAGTTCATAATTAAAGATTAATAAATAAAGAAGGAAAACCCAAAATCATTTATTACACTCAAAATACCTAATTGGGGATTTGATTTCATTGTAAATCTCTTTGTTAGCTGAGCAGAAAGAGGGTTTGTTTAATTTTTTTAACTATGTTAATAACTATGATTTTTCTAAGTTATAGGTTAATTAATTAAAAGCCCATTTAGATGACTTTGGGGAAATAATTAGAACCAGGGGTCCCAATAAATCCCTGAGATCACCTTTACTATCTTAATGTTTAATTGAGTTTCCATAATTATTTTTATAATTTGCTTAATTCTCAGTAATTATTAAATGCATAAAATGGTTAATTAGTGTTTAAAAATCAAGATTTCTCAAATTACTTAGTAAATTATCTTGAGAAAATTATGAGAGGTAAAGGTCATCCCAAAGAGTTATTATACTAACTTTTAAGTCAATTAGTCAAGTAATTAAGACTTAATTAAACTAATTAAATGAAATTTTAAACCATAATTAAATCTTGTTCACTTAACAAAAATTAAAGATTTTATTGTATTTCTTAATTCTCCTTAGTCTAAGCTTTCGAAAATAGGCTTATTTGTATATTTTTTTAAAATTATCTACAATTAGTTATGATTTTTTAAAGTTTTGGCTAATTAAATTATTTTTTTTTAAATCTTAATTAATCTATTTACACAGTCGGTGCCACATCAGCGCTAACGTGGTAGCACTTTCTACATGACGGCACGGGATTGGTCACTTAAATCATCTCATGTGGATATTGACCCAGTGGCAGTGGACGCACTTTCTCCTTTATCATCCGATCATGGATTAGATGGTGGAGATTAATATCATGATTTAAAAGGGATAAATCAAATAAATCTAATGCACTTAATCATGACCATATATTTTAATCATGTGGAATAGATGGTCAATGATCCGCCATCAACCCATGGTGAGAGACGGGCACCATCCTCCTTTCTTTGCTCATTCTGCGCTCATTGGAGTTCACTTGATAGTGGATTCGACTCTAAATCTATTAGGAAAGCATTCTGAAGGGATCGTATGGCTTGATTCACAATACATGTAAATTTCTTTCACAAAAGTCTAACACAAAAGTGGTTGAAACTATGGTTTGAGGAGATTACCTCTCTAGAGCTAAAGACTGATGATCCATCAACCAAGGTAGCTTCGCCATAAAGAAGTGAAGCCCTACTGAGAAGATCCTCCCTTTCATCCTCACTAGTTTCTCCCAAGGCCAAGCTCCCTCACTACTTACCTGAGTGAGGGGAATGTGTGGGTGAAGTTAATTTGAACTTGGTGGAGTTTTGGTGAGGTTCAATGGAATGGGTGCTCAGGTTGAAGGAGTTGGTCTTTCCAATGGTTGAGGGCACAAAAAACTCTAGGAAAACTTGGGGACTGATGCTTGGGCTTTATTGAACATGTTTGTGGATTTAAATGCAAAGGGAGGAATATACTCTCCTTCCACTCCCACACCCCAGGTGAACCAAGCCATGGGATTAATTCATCCTTTAGTAGTCATCCAACCAGCGCAAGTGGCTGATGGAGGTTGGTAGCTTGCCATGGAGTGTACACCTCTTTTGAGGTGGACCAATGGCCATATAAGGGGAGGAGGTCCTCCCCTTGGTCAAAGATTAAGCCCAACAACTTTAGGTTAGGTTGGGTTAGTGGTCCTATGTTCAAAGAGGGCCAAAGGTGGTTTCCATGGACTAAAGAGTGGATAGGCCATCTAAATGAGATTATTATCTTATTTGGAAACCTTGGTTAACTTGGTTTGGTCAAACAAGGTTCACCATGGGTTGGGCTAACTTGGGCCGGTCAAGGAGGACCTAAAGATGAGTCATGTCAAGTTTTGTCGGGTTTGGACTTAATTTGGTTGAGTTTGGCTCAATTTTACATGTATGGATCAATTTAGGTTCAAATAAGTTAGGTCGACCAATTAACCAAATTAGGTCAAGAGGGCTAGTGAATTATGATTAAATTATGGTGATTTAATTTGGAGGTCATGTGGACACCACATAGATCTTAGGGGGTACTTATTGAAGTGATCGGGTATGGCATTAAGGTATGATGTACTTTCTCGAAAGATAGAAACATCACCTTAAAATGGATCAAATCAACTAGTAAGGACTCCTAAGGCTGATAGGTCTTCATATATACTAGAGAACTTTCCCCTACTTTACATGAAAAAGTAAAGCAGGATTTATTTTATGCCATTTTCTTTAGTTCCCTATGGAAGCATGCTCCCATAGTTAATTACATCCTAAGAAGTTGGATTTCCTAAGAATACTCTAGATTAAAGTAGTCAATCAACATCTCTAAAGATTCGAAGGTTAGACAATCAAAGGATTGGGTATTTTTGGAAAATTAAGTGGGAAGGTTCAATTTGGAAAGACTTATTTTTGGAATCCAAAGGAGGATGAATAGGGAGCACTCATGATACTATGAAGTCTAGTGAGCACTCTAATCTATCATATGGTGAGGCTTTACATGTTTGAAAGAGAAAGTTTGCTTTAATTTAAGTTGGAATTTTATTAGAATGCTTGGGCTTATAGTCCATCAGCACAAGATTATGGAAATGCCTAAGATATGAGGATTTATACTCATAGCCCAAAGGAAACAAGCAATCTAGGATAATAAATCTAGGAAGCTTTAGCACAAGATAGAAGCATGACCTAAATCTAAGTGAGAAGGGGACACAATAGTTTACCTCCATAGAGAGGGTAAACCCATCCCAACTCTTCTGGACTTACAACCGCCTGGAGTGACCTCCAGCTAACACCTCCTATGATTCAAAATTATGTAAGCCAGTCTTATGTAATTGCAATATAGTTAAGCTATTATTTAATTAGGAAGGAGACTAGAGTCCTAATTTCACTCCCTAAGTGACTAGATAATGACTGGCATGAACATATGAGTTAGACTGAATGCAAAATCTCACAAATTTTATATCATTTTGACACATTGATTTGGACAAAGGCTTGAGATAATTATACCAAAATTCATTATGAAATTGGCTTATTGGCTAAATCAGTGGAAGAATGTGTTCTTCACTATAAGGGATGCCCTCACAGGTCAAGCATTCCCCCTATCCTACAAAAGTGGAGACCCTACTTATTCAAGAAAGAAATAAGATTATATGCATGATATTAGATCTTATAGCACTCAACTAAAGGGTTACAAAATATTTTTATTATCTTGATTATAACCTAAGCTTTTAAGAGAGCTTATGAGTTATTTTAAAATTTAGTTATGAGTTATTAATAAGGGTAGAAAAATTAATTTTATCTTAAACAGACTGCCACATCCAGGCCACACATTCAATCATCAATCGTTAAGAAATTTATGAAAATCATGCAATTTCTATTATGCAATTTAAACATAACAATCACACATTAAATTATCATGAAAGAATAAGAGGATGGTGTGACCGGGTACCGGTGTACAACCCACAAAAGAAAGAAAATTGGGTAGCCAAGTTCTACCCTTATACAAATTGGTTTACATAAGAATATTACACATGAAATTGAATAGATGTTATGGGGGTCTTCACTCTTCATTCTTCTTTCTTTCCTTTCTTCCTTTGACTTAATTTCCCTTCAAAGCTTTACAAGGCCTCCCAAGACTTTACCTTCTAGCCACTGCTCATCCTAAATCTCATAACACTAATCATAATTCTTATTGCAAAATTACATATTCATGGAAAGTAAAATCTAACTACACCTGCAAAAAAGATGTTAGTTAAATATACATACAAACCCAAGCAGTTATAATATAGAATTTGGACTTAGCACCCTGCACATGGGTTACCAAGCCCACCTATCTTAGCATGGATTATGCTTAGGGGAATAAGCAACCTACAAGCAAAGAAATTTATATTCATTTTATTTTTAGCGACCTCTTGAGCATAATTTCCTATAGAAAATAATATTAGACTAATAACGGCCTAACATCCAGTCTACCCACAATAGACTTAACATCTAGTCTACAATATTACAATAAAAAATAAACACAACATCATAACATTCACAGTCCTAACTTTAAACTAGAAGTAGTGGATTAGTATTCTAATGTATGTGCTAAGGCTTAGTGTGGTATGTCTTAACTAGGCTTTAGGATTATAATTATCTAAATTTGGAATGTTCAAGTTACACATGAGGGGCAGGGGGGTTTACTTCAAGTCATTAAGAGGATTTGCAAATTTTAATTTGTATTTTTATTTTATTTCAATCAATACTTACTTAGCACCTAATGGTTGTAAAGAGAGGAAAAAGGTTTGAACCTCTTCATCCCTACCCTGAGTAGTTTTCTAAAGGCATGTTGTTATGATTTTTATTTGTTTTAGTGAATGATTTATTAAGCATTTTATCAATCCAAAGTTTGGGTTGATCTTAAATAATTTTATTCAAACATGAAAGGAATCTTAAGACTAATGAAATTGAATTACTATCACATGGATAATGTTACACCATTCCTTTTCATCATCAATAGCATGCATATGATTTTGAACTTAGCATACATATACATGCAATGTATTTTTGGCACACTTAAATGACTATAAATGCATATGTTTGGTACAAAAAAAGGAATTTCATTCCTCAGCTAAATACACACACATATATTACTATTTAAGTAAATACATGTCATTGTTTAAACCAAAGAAATAAGATAATCTAAGATCTCCTTAGGGCTACTTAAAGTCTTGTATTCATGGGATGTCTAGACTATATACTTGCTATCTTAAATATATAAGAATGTACACACAACAATGAGAATAAAAATCATGTAAAAGATTATATTTTAGTGGGTTATTTACACATGTAAAGTAAAGTTCTATCTTAATTCTAGTGCAAGTTCACAAAGGAATGAAATTAAATAAGTATGTGCCTTTGTTAACCAGGGAAGTGAGGTAATTTAAGACCTCCATGGGCTGAATTAAAGCCTGGTATTTTTGAGATGTCTGGACTATATACTTATTAATTATTCTAACATATGTAAACCCATTCATGAATCATAAAGATAAAGTAAAACTTTGACATGTTTAGGTTATAAGCATATGTAGACTGTGTAATATTCATAGCTAATATCAATTTAACTCTTCATTTATAATTTTGAAAATAGTTTTGAAATTTATTAGTGATAATAGCCACTCCATATAATAGGATTAATTCAACACATGTAACTCTACATGAATATATTTGTTTGATTACTTGATTTGAAAACATGATCACACAATATAAATGACATACAAAATTTATAATGATCGAAAAGGGATAATTGAATATTTCCACATAATTTATTCAACTACATTAATTCTTGAGGACAATCACATTAAATAAAATTAATTAGAATCATCCAAAGTTGTCATTAAATTTAATTTATGGATTTGATTATTAAAACTTACAGAGGAGAAAGAGCATTTATTATTTTACCCCATCCCATGTTAGTGACTTAACATATTTAAGAAAATATAATTAAGTAGCTTTTATTGATTAATTAAGTTCAAGTCTTTAAGCAAATAATTTATTATCCCTTTCTTAAGTCTCTTTAACTCAATTAACAGTTTAATTATGAGCCTCCAATGATATGAAAATGAGAAATTAAAATTGCAATGCACTTAGGGGCCTAATTCAATGAGGCTCACAAGTAAATATTAATTAAATTAAAGATCTAATTAAGTATTTATATGATTTTCCCACACCCATGGGTTAATCATATGTTCCTTAAAGATCTTTATGTTATTAAACACATAAAGAGGAACCCATAAATACAAATTAAATTATCTGGAGTAATTATCATTTTAACTTGATTTAATTTAATCATTAATTGCTTATATAATTCCTTAATTAAAGTATGAATTAATTACCCTCCTTAATGAAATGAATTTAGGGAAATAATTAGGAAAGAGATCCTAATCATTCCACTCCCTCATTTCACTATAAACAGTGAGTAATTAAGTTTAATTCATTAATTTTAATGATTTCATATTTTAATAATTATTAAATCACTTAAAGAGGATAATTAAGCTTTGAATTTCAAATTCTCCCAATTACCTGGCCAATAAATCTCAAGAAAATCATGAGAGGCAAAAGACATCCCAAGGAATCAACACATTTAATTTGAGACTAATTAGCCAACTAATTAAGGATTAATTAAGCTAATTAAAAAAATTTAAACCCTAATTAAGCATTGTTCGCTACTCAAACCTTATGGTTTTTATTTTTATTAAAATATCCTTTGTTTCCAAAATGGGTTTACTCATATTTTTAGGATTTTTCTACAATTAGTTATGATTTTTTGAAGTTCTAGCTTATTATACACATTTTTAATCCTTAATTAACCCCTTGACTCATTGGCGCCACGCTGGAGCTAACATGGCATTGCTTTCCACGTGGCATCATGGGATATGCCACTTAAATCATCCGATGTGATGTGCTGAGTCAGCGATAGTGAACACGCTTTCATCCCTGCCATCCGATCTCAAATCAAATGGTGAAGATTAATCTTAAGGATCTTAATAGATTAAATCGAATAAAACTAATGAATTAATCACGACTGTCATTCTAATCACACGGAATGGATGGAGGATGATCCTTCATCCCCCGAGGGCGGGAAGACGGACACCGTCCACCCTCCTTCGCTCGATCTGAGCTTCCTGGAGCTTGTGAGGCATTGGGATAGACTCTAAAATGTATAGGGAAGAGATCTAAAGAGATCCTATGGTAGAAATCACATGAAATTATAAAACTCATAGGGAAGGTGCCTTTAGGGTTCTTATCCTAATCCCTAAAATGTAAAGCTTATAGGTATACGGTGGCTAGCTCAGGAAGAAAATGAAGGGACTCACATCTACTTGAGTAGTGTTATCCACCAGGTGGGTTCCCGTTGGCAAAGTGAACACCAGCCAACCTAAAGTTCCCATCAGTTTGTGATGATCAATCTTAGAAGAAAGCATTGGGGACTCACATCTTTCTAAGTAGAACTGATTATCGAGATAGTCTATCATCAGATAGACAGTTACTCTCCAACCTAGGGTGACTACCAAGTGGGGAGTCACAAAGAAGCACTATACCCAAACTTAAAGTAGTCAGGAGGAAAAGGTACCACTGGAGGTCTTAACCTAATCCTTGAATATGAACTCAGACCATGTTAGTTCATTATGGCTAGTTCAAAAAGAAAGCTTGATAACATCAAGGTAGCTTATTGGTCATGTAATAAGACATACCACACTATCATTAGTTTGCAGTAGTCAAGCTAGGAAGAAAGCATGGGGACTCACATCTTTCTAAGCAAAAAGATCACTAGGGAGACACACTAGCTTGGTAGTGAATCAAACACAACCTTGAGCGACTGTGAGGGGCCATTGGGGGTCTTATCTCAACTCAAGGTGGCCCAAAGCGAATGGATTTGTATTTGTGTGTACCTTTATATTTGTGATGTGCTTATGAAGGATAGGATGTCGCTCGGATTCTCTAATACCTACCCTAAACACACCATGAAAATTCAGTAAATGGAAAGCTCTCAATTTTAAGAGAAGTTTGATTTAAAATGGAATTTTATTGATAGAAAAATTGTTTTGAACATCATTTATGCATATTATTTTTTTAGATAAAGCTCGTTGATAGGAAGCATCGGGCGTTCTTCTTTGTGGTTGATGAGTTGATAAGATCCACCTTAGTAGGCCTTCTCTATGGCAAAAGGGCCTTCCCAAATGAGTTCAAACTTACCTCCCATCTTGCGATGGGCAATAATTGGTCTCCTTATAACTAAAACAAGCTCTCTTACTTGAAAATCTCTATAGTGGACCAACTTATTATGAGCTTGAACCATCTTTGCTTTGTACAACTTGAGGTTTTAGCAGCTCGTAAGCATCTCTCTTCCGAACCTTCGAGCTCTTCTAGCTGCAGCTTGGCATTCTGTTTGGATATAATTTTGTTACCCACAGTTATCTGTAGTGATGAGAGTTAAACTTCTAATGGTAGAATAGCTTCAGACCCATACATTAAGGAGAATGGGGTAGATTGAGTTAGAGCTATGTAAGTAGTGTGGTACGCCCACAAAGCTTCAACTAACTACTCATGCCATTATCACTTGTTATCATTGAGTGTCTTCTTGAGTATTTAGATGAGAGTTTAATTGAATGCTTCTGCTAAACTATTTTCTCGTTGGTAGTAGATGGTACAACATCTCTAATCTATCTTATGTCTTCGAGCAAAGTTATTGATTTTAGTGCTCTTGAAAGAGGTACCATTATCAAATATGATTTAGCAAGGTACTCCAGATCTATAAATGATATGGTTTAAAGAGCGCATGACATCGAAGCTTTCACCTCCACGAATTGCTTCCACCAAATTGGAAAAGTAGTCCAAAACTGCAAGGATGAACTGATACCCATTGGATGAGGCCAAGGTTGGATGAAGAATGTTAGGTGGTTGGTGTAGAACCACTCTATGTACTTGGCACTAGTGACAATGTCTTGCTACTTCCATGCATTATTTGATCATCATTAGCAAATAGTACCCAAGTCTCTTGATTTTGGCTTTCATCTTGAGACCAGATTGATGAGCTCTACATAATCCTGAGTGTACCTCAATCACAATCTTACAGGCTTCATGCTTGTCTAAAAAATATAACCACATATGATCAAAGGACCACCGGTATAGGACACCATCTACGAGGGCATATGAGAGTTCCTTTTGCTTTAGTTGATGTGATTGAGACTTCTCTTAGGTAGTTTATCTTTGTTGAGGTAGTCAATAAAGGGTTGCCTTGAATCCAGTTCTTCATCCTTTTTAGCAACAATAACCTCCCCTTCAAAAGAGTATTTGTTTATGAGTTCAACATCAATGAGAGGCAGGACTTATCTATTATGGACCTCCATCAATATGGACTCATCTTCCATACATGCCAACTCCTTGGCAAGCTTGGCTAAGGCATCAGCTATGGCATTTTCTCCCCAAGGGATCTTGTAGATTGTGACATCTAAGATTTAAGCTAATAACTCTATGGTGTACTTGTGGTAGTGATGGAACTTGGGCTTTAAGACCTTGTAGGACCCAATGATCTGATTGACAAGTAGTTAGAAATCCCCAAAGATATTGATGTTTTAGATGCCTACCAAAATGGATAACTCTAGACTGGCGATCAAAGCCTCACATTCAGCTTCGTTGTTGGTGCAAGGTTCAGATAGATGATATAAGAATTTCATCATATCGCAATCTAGTGTTAGGAGGATTATTCCTATCCCTACCTTGCCTGAGAGAATAGATTATGGTTCTTCTCCTCTTTGAGAGGAAGCCACACTATCAAAGTACATCTCCCAGTGATGAATGCTTGTATCCCTTAAGTTCATGATTTATTCATTAGGAAGTTCATCACTGAGCGGAGAATCTACAGTAA
The DNA here is from genome assembly GCA_021442155.1 of Cymbidium sinense. Lineage (NCBI taxonomy): Eukaryota > Viridiplantae > Streptophyta > Magnoliopsida > Asparagales > Orchidaceae > Cymbidium > Cymbidium sinense. Next base: position 182,868,455 of record CM038216.1, read on the forward strand.
GTGGATGTGTTGCTAAGAAATCTATGATTGCTTGTACTTTCACCGTGCAAATAGGTATGAATGTTATGTCAAACTATGATAGAATCATGGACCATCATGCCAACTGTCTAGATATTGTCAGTCGTGTCATGAGATATTATAGTATATTGATTCTAGAAATCAAGTTAACTTTATGAGAAAGCATATAGTGTGGTAACTTTTGGGCTGCAAAGATTAAAGCTAGGCAATGCTTCTCAATGGCTAGATAATTTACTTCAGTGAGTATTAGATGACGGTTGAGATAGTAGAGTGTGTTCTCTTTCCCTTTATTATTTGCTTGGGCCAACAAAGCGCCAAGGGAGTCATTTAATGTAGAAGTGTATAGTATCAAAGGTTTTTCTGGGATAGGGGCAACTAAAATTGGTGGCATCATGAGATATTGCTTAATGCTCTCAAAGACATGCTAGCACTTATCATCCCACTTGAACTTGGCATCCTTCTTGACTAGTGTTGAAAATGGTTGGCATCTTCCTGATAAGTTGGATATAAAGCGTCTTAAACATTCCAACATCCCTTGGAATGATTTGAGTTGGGTTAGACATTTAGGTGGTGGCATTTCCAATATAGCTTTAACTTCAATTTCAATTCCATCACATCGGACAACAAACCCAAGAAACTTCTCTAAAGATACTTCAAATGCACACTTCATAGGGATCATTTTGTGGTTGTGTTGCTTTAACGCTCAAAAACTACTCTCAAGTCAAAGAGATGGTCTTTCTTTTCTCGCTTTTGATCACAAGATCATTGATTTAGCATTCTACTTGGTGGTGAATGAGTTCATTGAAGATTCGAGTCATGGCCTGGGTATGTGGAATATTTTAATATTTTTTAATATATTTTGAAAAGCGGTGTTCCTTTCATCTTCATCTTTATTTGGTTAGATAAGAAAGCATAAGATGAGGTAATGTCCGCCATCAGTTTTGATATTGGTAGTGAAAATTCATCTTTTGGACATGCCTTGTTAAGATCCCTAAAATCGACGCATGTGTGAATTTGGTCATTCTTCTTCTTAACTGAGATGATGCTAGCCAACTAGGTGGGGTATTTTTCCTCTCAGATAAAACCAGCATTAATCAATTTTTTGACATACAAAATGACATGTTGTTCAATGTCCAATCGCATGCATCTAGGAGTTTGCTTGATAGGCTTAGCTTTAGGCTATATCGCTAACTTATGGATCTCTACATCATGAGCTTATCCAATCATTTCTTCATAAGTCCATGCAAATAAATCCTTAAACTCAGTAAGTATCCTAACTAAGCCATTAGTTTCAGTTTCATTCAATAAGGAATTGATGTATGTCGGGCATGGATTGTCTTCAGTCCCCAAGTTGATTTCTTTGAGCTCGTCAATGGTCGATTTAATTTCTTCTTCGAATTCTGTAGGTGCATCTTTGACTTTGAAATCATCTGGATCATTTGAAGTTTCTAAGAACACCTCATCATATGAGTTAATATGATTTTAAAAGAACTTGTCGGATTATAAAGGATTGGTGATGACCAAGCAGTAGTCGTCATCATCCACTGGACTTACTTTCCCAAAGCCTAATTCGAGTCTTGATTGAGAATTCTTATATTTATTGTTTCATGGCCTTTTAGAGTATTCTGACCTATGCTTAAACCAAGCATGTGGAATTAAACTTTTCTTTGTAAAATTATGAACACATGGAGAGTACCAATCAAAATATAATTCTATTAATTATTTATATGAATCATCCTCAAGCTCTACATCAACTTCTTGATTTGAGGATGCTACTCTTGAATAGAACCTCCGGATCTTTATGCTTGTACATGCTTTGGGGTCTTCCTTAACTACCCAAACCTCAACTTTTTGAGAGGAAAGTTGGGTTAGAGCTAAGGTTCACATCTGATGCCTGATAATTTTACATAATAGGGACTTGACACACTTATGCTTTGCTTAGGGACCCAGCTATTTAGCTTGAGTGTCACTTCCAATGGGATATGTTGTCGAGAAGAGTTGGCCGGTGTGCTAATTACATAAGACTCATCCTCTGAACTAGATTTTAAGTATATGTAGATAGCATATGTACTCCTAGATGCTAGAACAAATCTCCTGGTAGGTGGTTAAGTATGGAGGCCTTCCACCCCTCGGACTCCCTCTGGACTTGCCTCTTCTTCTTCCTGGTGGAGGTCAGGTCATCCTCCCCACTTGTTCAAATAGAGTAATGAATTATGGACGGAATATAATCTTGGGCTCATATCCTCCCAAAGGTCTTCTTCTCGTTTCTTTTTCTTTTCTTTTTCACTTTCTTTTTCTTTTTCTTTTATTTCTTTTCTTTCTTTCTTTTCTTTTTCTTTTTCATTTTAATAAGGTAATGAGACAAAATATTTTGCTTCTTAGGGAGGTAATAGGCTGCATCCTTATATATTCTGGCCTCATGAACTGTAGATGGCTTGAGATCCCCTTCGACATAATACTTTATTCCACCTCTTAGGAACTTGATGCACTGATGTAGAGAGGATGGACCATGTTGTTCTCGTGTATCCAAGGTTTCCCTAGCAAAGCATTGAAAGATGTATCAAAATTTGTTATGTGAAACTTGGCTTTTGTCTTTCAATCATATATTTTTAATGGCAACACTATGGAGCCTAAGACCCTCTTACCTAGTTCATTTAATCCTTTCAACATTATCCTCTCCGCCTGGAGTTTACAGATGTCGATCCTCAAGTAGTAAGGGTTCTTAAACTCATAATTTTAATCGATGCACCTGGATCAACTAAAACTCTGGATTGCCTGAATCTTTCAACATCCATTGTGATGTAGAGGGGACGGTTATGCTTGATTGTCCCTAGAAGCAGGTATTCATCTGTGAACTTAACTCCTAGGACTTCTTCCAAGAAACGTGCCTCCTCTCTAGTAGCTGTCAGCTGAGCTAAGCATATTACATGATCAAGCAAAGCTTTGATTAATGACTCTCTTATATCTTTGGATAAGACAAGGGTATCATATATGCTTAACTTAGCTGGTAACTTTTTAAGATGTGTGAGGATATTATAGCAAACTTTGGGCTAGTCTTCCACAGGTATATCCATGGGTGGAGCATCCTGTGGAGGGACTATGTGCACATAGGAACCAATGATCTGTTTACCCTTATCTTGAGGTGCTACCAAGAATGTAGAACTTTGCCACTACGGAGATTGACTTCAATGACTTCTTAAGATGAATAGCTTGTGGAAAGTTTCACCTGCTCATCGGGTATACCTACAGCTTCTCCTAAAGGATCATCAAAGTCAGATGACTCCAAATCAATCTCAAGAGTTGAACCCTAATGATTCAGAAAAGGGAAATCCATTTCTGAATCGGAGTGGGATTGATCAAAACTATTTAAGTTTTTGTTGCTATGACTTGGAGAGCTTTCAATTGAATAAAGTCTCTGGGGACATCAAAGGTAGACAAAATGTAAGTGGAATCAATCTTCTTCATTAATTTCTTTAATTTTCAAGGTGGTACATGGTAGAAATCAAGTAAAGTAAGTGGTATGAGGGGTTAAATGCCCTCATCCATGGATACATTACTCCTACGGGTGGTGGTGGAGTTGGAAGATGTGGTAGCTGTAATGATGAAATGAAGAGTGCTGGACTCGGACGGTGGTTGCATTATGGATCTATACCGGGCTAGTGAATGTTGTTGCTGCTGATGTTGAGTTTCCACCCTCCCTGAGGTGTCCCTCATAACTAGCAAACATTCCTTGATGTTGGAGGTCTGAGTTGAGTCAGGCACATGCAGAGAAAGTTTTTTTATTTTAAAAATTATTTATATAGAGGTACAGGTTAAAGATATACACCAACCTTTTTATTTTAAGAGGATCAGATGTATCCCTAAAGATTACTAGAAGATTATTCTACTAAGTATTCTTTAGGGATAACTATAGCTCTTGACTTGTAGTAATGCTCAAGCAAATCCTTGAAAGTGAAACAATCCTCTAAGACATAGCCTAGCATGTGGTGGTAGAGCATTAGTTAGGATCATCACTCCTACCCACTTTTTCCAGCTTTCTAGGTTCAGGTAGCTAAAAATCAGGCTTTTAAGAATTTTCTTTAAGATCTTTTTAACTACCTCCCTCTTGAATGAATATGACTTGTTAAGTTTGTCAGTAAGAGTAAGTGGAAAGTAGCTACCTGGTATTGGATACTGATACCGCTGCTAAGTAGGCTGCTATGGTGGTGGTCGTAGTGGCGACCAAGGTAGTGGAAGAGGAGGCGGTAGTGGAGGCTGGTGGACTCGAGGCCTCTCAAACTATGCTCTCACTAGCTTCTTACCTTTATCAACTGCCACTATAATCCATAGATTTTTCTTAAATACCTTTTTAGGATTAGGCTTGGATGACCAGTCTGAGAAGGGTAACTATTTTGCTTCCTCTTGTAGGCTAGCCGCCTTGCTGATTAATTTCTTAAATGTCTTAATAGTAAAAACTTTGAGCATGAAGGAGATGAGGCCATGGATATTCTTGAGCAGAATCTTAATGGCATGTTGCTCAAGAATCGTGATTTGCATTCCATGCTTTGGTTGTGTTATCTGAGAATGTAATCAACAAGGGACTCATTTGGCTTTTGTTTCTCTACAATGAGGTCCCCATCAGTTACTCTTTGCTGAGCTCCAGCAAACCTCTTAATGAAGAGATGCTCTAACTCTACAAATGACTTCACTGGACTGTTAGGTAGTTCTACGTACCAATTAAATGTGACCCCTGAAAGGCTACTAATAAACTACCACAAAAGTAATGCATCACTATCATCGGTGTTATAACAACTAGCTTGAAAATATGTTATGTGTTGCCTTGGGCTCCCACTATCATCAAAAATCTTGAAGGATGGTAGCAAAAAACCCTTGGGGCATTAAAATACATTAAACTCTTCTAGGTAGGGTCAACCCTTTGGAACAGATGAGCTCCCTTGGGCTTGCGTCAATGCTTTCTTCACCTGCTGCTTGACCATCTGCTTGATGTATTTTTCATGCATAAAAATGTTATCGGTCACCTTCCTATGCAAACTACTAGCATCCTCATCCATAGAAGTGCACTTGGGATGATATAGGCTATGTATTAGCTCAGGCTGATTGGCCTCCATGAGAGTAGGTTGTGAAACTAGGGCTTGGTTTTGCAAGGTTAAGACCACTACTTGATTTGTTGGAGGGGGCGTTGAGTTGAGTCCGATGTCTCGCCTTCCTCAATTACAATGCCTTCCTGGCTAGGTTGCTCTTTATGCATGGATCCTTGGGCATCTATCATGTTGACTTCTGCTATGTCATTCAACATGTCATCTTAGTCGAGGTTGAAATCAGTCATACCCTCCTCTTAGTCAAATTGATCATCTTCGACTATCTGCCTCACCGTGACATGATAGTCCTCAAGAATCTCATTTAAAGATAGATCATCCACTCAACTCAGTGTTACAAGGACATAAGCTGAATGGTGAGTGCCAATTGGACTATGCTCTGAAGAAGAAATGCATTGAACGGGGCAAGTAGAGTGCTCTCCTAACCCGACTCAACAATAGGTCATCCTTCCTTCCTTCTTCTCCCAGGGTGGTGGAGCCACCAGACACTCTTGGTCGCCACTCCTTCTTCACCACTTGGGATGGAAGGTCGAGGGAGCTCTCACCTCAATGGGTGGAGTAGATGGGGGTTTTTAGGATGTATCACCAAGGGGGATGCTCTTTCTCTAGATGTGGGCTTATGAAACTTTATGGGGACTTCAGACGATGGAACATAAATGGGTGAAGGTGGTCGGCAAGTGGAGCGGTGTAATGGGGGTGACACTGGCTGCCTCTCTGCTGGAGATTCCTCCTACGGTTAGAACTGGTGAGTACATTCATGTCTAAATGATCAGCTCTATCAGCTTGCCAATCAAAATAATCAATTAAAGTGGAGCAACCGACTACTTAGCGAACCTCCTCCTGTCCATTTTGCCTGCTTAGGCTATAACTTTGGCCTCTGTGACCCTCTCTCTATGAATCTGCCCTAACACTTTTAGGGATCAACCTCCTCAATTCATGCAAAGTGATGGACTCTGAGTGTCTATGGGCTCTCCCAACTCTCCTGAGCATGGATCGTAGACCAGTGTAGGGCCTCCTCCTCTCTCTAGCTAGTGTCTCATACTCTGCAGATGGCGGGGGTAATGCAACAATCTTTATATAGTCCTCCTCTCCCTTTGAAGCTGAGAGGGGGTAAAACCTATTGCCATCAAGAAAGGGAGAGGTCTCACATGGGAACCCTCCTTAACCACATGGGAGGCTTCCTTAACCTCCTTCTTCATGCACTTGTAATGTCTTTTAATTTTTTAGTTCTTGTTATGGAACTAGTCTTAGTTAATGGAGCAGGATGGGAGCTAGAACTGACCTTAAACATAGGGGAGACTATCTCAGAAGAAAAGATAGATTTCCCCTTAAAGACAGGGGTAACTGTAGAGGTAATACTAGTCCTGATCAAAACTACGGCAGGCACAACTGGCACAACTGACACTCATGACAGGGTAACCTCTACAGCCTTACTCTTCAGTGACAGAAACTCAGAATTGGAGTACAAGTCAAACCGTAGAAGTGGCTTCTTATCTGCCACCTGCTCCCTACTGACGATGGTGAGGGCAGGTCCAGCACATGTGACCTTGAAATGCTAAAAGCCAAGGTCAAATGTGATGATAGCGGTGGTGATGAGTATGGCCTCATCCACGACCAAATCTACAATAAAAGAGAAGGAGAACAAGAGCTTGTCAGACAACATGGTGGAAGACTAAGTGCTCAAAGAAAGAAAGAAATGGGGCTTCTGCTTCACTGTTGAAAAGACATGGAATTAGACTCTTGCTTTCTTGTTGTTGACTTTGATTTTTGATTTTGAATTGGAAACAAATTTGATTATGTTAATTGGGGTTCGTTTGTATGTTGGAAAAGTTGAGAATTATTTGGAGAAGAAGTTTTTGCTTTTCTTTGGAACTTCATTGGAATTTTGGAGAATGTTGAATGAACCTTGCTTTACTAAGCTAGTGGTTAGAGGTTCTTGATTTTGTTTGGCTTATATTTTGGGTGATTTATTTAGTTTATTTTAATTTTATTATTTGAGGCCCAATAAGGGTTTTAAGGCCTACTTGGAGTGAGGTCATAAAACCTAAAGGATGTTAGCCACCCTTACTTAAGGATGAAATAAGCAAGTGTCGACCGCACTCTTGGAGTGAGGATTGAATCATCCTATATTAGACTTAGGAGTCTTCAAGACACTAGAATTTTTTAAGTCATGGGACACTTCTAGTGATTGGGTGAATACTAAACCTATCGTTAGAGACTTAAGGAAGCATACCACAGATTTAGGCTATGCCTTAGTAATTAAGGAAACCTAGCTATCCCATGGCCTAAACAAAACCTATGCCTATCCACTCAGCAAAATCCAATTTCAAACCAATCCAACCAAAACCCAATTGAATCATATTTCATATCTAAGCTCCAAGCCAAAATGACTTAAACCTAATACTGTATTCCAATCCTATGGACTTAATCCAAACCTCCTTTAATCAAGCCAAACCCAATTGATTTTGATAAAAGCACTCCAACCATTCAAATTATTATTCCAAACTCTTCCAAAACTTACAATCAAACTCATTGATCAAATCAATCCAATCAATCCAAGTTAACCCATTTGAACCCAAAATATCCAAATGAACCAAAATTCAAAACCCAAATCAATTACAATCAAAATCAATCAATCCTAAATCAATATCAAACTCAACTCAATACTCCCCCAAAACCAACCAAATTGACCCGTTGGGTTCACTTAATCCAAAGTGACCTAATGGATCCATTTGAACCAAACTCCAATACAACCCCAATTGGATTGAACCAACCCATTAAAAACCTCTTGCATTGATTATTGATCATCCTTGATTGATTAATTGCAATCAATTGAGTAAAACCAAGTCCAATTGGCCCCTTGACCCAACTTGACCCAATTAGCCTACATAAACCAAATTGAACCAAAATGCATTCTAAACTCAAATAATTGAAACCAATTATTCCTACCGACTCTAAATTGATCCTTGAATATGACTTAACCCTTAATTGGGTCAAACAAAGTCCAATTGGTCCTTTGACCCAATTTGACCTAAAAGGCTAAATTGGACCAAATCAAATCCTACATTAAATTCATTAAAAATAATGGCTCAAATCCATCATAAATTGATTATTGAACATGATCAAACCTTTGGTTGAACCCAATTTAACCAAGTCAACCTAATTGAGCCATTTAGCCTAAATTGACATAAATTGTCAAATTACTCTAAATCATTCCTAAACCTAAATTGATTGAAACCAAAACCTAGAATCATCTTCAAATCATCAATTGAACTTAAACCAGCACCAAACCCAAGCCAATTTGGTTAATTTGACCAAATTGGTCAACATAGCCTATTTGACCCATATGAACCCATATGAGTCAAATTCAAATCTAATTCAAATCAAATCAAACCAATTGAACTTAAACATCTAAACTCATCATTTGAACTTGTCTTAACCCATGGTTTGACCCAATTTGACCAATTGGTCAACTTAACCCAACCTAGCCCAATTTGACCTATAATGGTCAAATTGGGCCAAACCCACTCAACCTAAGCTCAAACCCAATAAAACTTGGTATGAGCCATCCTTAGGTCACCATGGGTTAGCCCAAACAAAATCTAAACTATTCCCAACTTAAATGGACATGATACCCATTCAGCAAGCCCTTCAAATGGGATAAAACACATTTTTGGGTGGTCGTACCTACTCCTTTACATTTGGTAGCCTCCCTTAGCTTGTTTTGGACCCTTGGACCACCGGCTAACCTGACTCAAAGCTTGTTGGGTCAGCCATAGTCAAGGGAGGTAACCTAACCCATCTCCTCTCCTTGGCTCACCATAGAAAGCAAGGATAAGCCATGGCAACCCACCTCAGATCCTCACCCACTCAAGCCGAGCCACCTTGACCACTCTCTGATGTCCCTGACTGCTGCGTCAACAGGACGATTGCCAAAAACCTAGAGAAGCTAGTCATCGGGTCACCATCAGGGAGGAGGGTATATTTCTCCCCATTCTATTCTAATTGACATCAAAGAATTCCCAAAGCTAGAGAGAGTGGAAACGAGCCTCCCAAGTGCATTCCCGAATTCCCTTGGCTTCGCCATCGCCGACGACATCAAACCTGAGTGAAATCGAGGCCTAACTCTGTCCAACCTCACATAACCTCTATCATTTCTTAATTAACTTCACCCACACATTCCCCAAGCTCCAACGATAAAAAATGAATCGATTCCCGATCGATTTGAGCACTGGAGACCATCCCAAGACCAACTCCTACGAGGATTCCAGTGACACTTGGTCCACAGAGCCACCGACGAGGAGGAAAGACACGAGCTTCTCAATAGGGCTTTGTTTCTTAAAGATGAAGCTACTTCAGTTGATAAACAGTTGGTCCTAAGCTCTGGCGAGGTAAACTTCAACAAACTATAGAAAATCTCTTAGGTGTTGGTCTTTTGTGAAGAATTTTGTATTTTCATGCGAACACCACCATAGGATCTCTCTAGATCTTCCTTTTGAACATTTTGGAGTCAATTTCAATGCCTCATGAGTTCCATCAAGCTCGGATCGAGCAGAAGAGGGTGGATGGTGTCCATCTTTCATCGCTCAAGGGATAAATGATCATATGGCATCCGTTCCGTATTATTAGAATGGATGGCCATATTTTAATCTACTAGAAATTTGATTTATTTTTTTTAGGGACCGCGGGATTAATCCCTACCATCATATCCAAGATCAAACTGCGAGGACAAAAGCGTGTCCACCACTACTGAGTTAGCATGTTGCGTCAGACAGTTTAAGTGGCCAATCCCGCAACACCACATGGAAAGAGTCACCACGTCACCTCTCGTGTGGCACCGATGGGATTAGGGGTTAATTAATCTTTAAAATGTAATTTAATTAGCTAGAACTTCAGAATTTTATAACTAATTGTAGAAAAATCAAAAAATATGAATGAGCCCATTTTGGAAAGGTTGAACATAGAGGAATTTAATAAAAATAATTTTCTAATATTTTCAAGAGTGATCAGAGCTTAATTAGGGTTTGAATTTTTTTCTTAATTATTTTAATTAAGCCCTATTCACTCAGCTAATTAATCCAAAATTAAATGTGTTGATTCTTTAGGATGTCCTTTGCCTCCCATATTTTTTTTGGGATTTATTGGTTGGGTAATTAGGGAAATTTGAAATATTAAGCTTAATTAACCTACTTAATGAAATTAATCCTAATTAAAATTATTAAATATTGAATTTCAATGATTAATAATAATTAGTTACTCTTGATAGTGAGATTTATTAGGGTAAATGATTGAGGCCTCTTCCTTAGTCATTTGTCTAATTATCTCTCCATAGAGTGTTTAATTAACTTATTATTTAATTAAAAAATTAATTAAGGAACTTTTGATAAAAATTAATCAAATTAAAATGACAATTCTATCAGATAAGCTAATTTCAATTGAAGGGTTTCTCTTTATGTGTTCAATAACATAAAGACCCTTAAGAAAATTATGATTAACGCATGGGTGTGGGAAAAATTATAAAAGTACTTAATTAGATTCTTTAATCTAATTAACACATAAACATGAGCCTATTGCATTAGGTCCTTTAGGAGCATTGTAATTTTAATTTCTCATTTGTATATCATTTGAGTCTCATGATTAAGTGATTAATTAAATTAAAGAAGCATAAGAAGGGTAATTAAATGAATTTCTTAATGATTCCAACTTAATTAATTCATAAAATTCATCTGATTACTCTCCTTAAACACATTAAATCATCAACATGGGATGGGATAAAAATAGCAAGTGCTTCTTCCTCTCTAAATCTAATTAAAAATCTAAAAATCAAATTTAATAAGAAGCTTTAGTTTTCCTTAAGTGATTTTATTTAATGTGATTGTCCTTAGAAATTAGTGTAGTTGAATGAATTATGTGAAAATGTTTGGCTATTCCTTTCTAATCATCATAAATGTTGTATGTCATATGATATCATGCATTCATGCTTTTAAAATCAAATAACTAAATGAATTTACTTATGACAAGTTATAAGTGTTGGCTTAATCTTATTATATGTGTGGCTATTATCACTAATAAATTTCAAAATTATTCTCAAAATTATAAATTGATAATGAAAATTTGGAGTGATATTAGCTATGAATATGTTTGTAGGAATTGCATGTGTTTATAGTCTCAGCATGTTAAGGTATGGTTTTCTTCCCTATATTCATGTATGGTTTACATGTGTTTGAATGATAATAAGTATATAGTCTGGACATTCTGAGAATATGAGACTTTAAATAGCCCCACAGAGGTTATTTGATTATCTTACTATCCTAGTTAACAAAGGCACATATTTATTTAATTTTATTTCTTTGTATATTTGTACTAGAATTTGGATAGAGCTTTATTTTATATCTATAAATAATTCAACCAAAAATATAATCTTTTGCGTAATGTTCATTCTTATAACTGTGTATACATTTATATGTATCTAAGATAGTAAGTATATAGTCTGGACATCTCGAGAATATGAGGCTTTAAGTAGCCCCAAAGAGGTCATTTGATTATCTCACTTCCCGGGAATACTTGCTTACATCTTTTATACATGTGTGTGTGTATTTGATTAAGGAAATGAAAGTCCCCTTTTCTACCAAAATGTATGCATCCATAATCATTTAAGCATGCCAAAGTATATTGCATGTATGGATATACAAGTGTTAAATCATATGCATGTTATGGGTGATGAAAAGGAATGGTGTAACTTGTTCTATGTGATGATAATCCAACCACATTAATCTTAAAAAGCTTTTCATGTTAGACAGGATTCTTTAAGATTAACCCAAACTTAAGATTAATAAAATATTTAATAAATCATTCACCAAAAAAAACTAAATCATTAAAATGTGCTTTTAGAAAATAATATAAGGTAGGGATGAAGGAGGTTAAGCCTCTTTCTTCTCTTTCCAACACTTAGATGATAAGTGTATATCAAATGAAATAAAATAAAATACAAATTAAAATTTGCAAACCTCTAAACAATTTAAAATGAAATCATTTATCATGTTAAATTAAATCTCAAATTTTAAACAATCATAATTCAAAAGCTTAGCAATGACATACCATACTAAGCCTAAACACACACATAAAAATGCTAAGTCACCACTTCTAGCTTTAGGTTAGGATGGTGTATGTGATGATGATGTATTTTATTTTATGATGTAATATTTTAGACTAGATGATAGGAATGTGAAATGTAGACTAGATGTTTGGCCGTTGATAGCCTAATATTATTTTCTATTGGGGATTGTGCCTAAGGGGCTGCTAAAAATAAATATAAATATTTTACTTGTAGGTTGCTTATTCCCCTAAGCATAATTCATATTAGGATAAGTGGGCTTGATTACCCATGTGTAAGGTGCTATGTCTAAATTATGAAATATAATTGCTTGGGATGTATGTATGTTTAGCTAATATCTATTTTATAAGTACAATAAAATTTTACTTTTTATCATAAATATATAATTTTTGCAAATAAGAATTAGAATTAGTGTTATGGGTTTAAGATGAGCAGTGGCTATAAGCCTTAGTCTTGGGGTGCCCTATTATGCCTTAGAGTGAGCCAAATCAAATCAAAAGAAGGAAAAAGAAGAAATGAAGTATGAAGGCGCTCATATCATGTATTCAATTCTTGATCATAATATTATTTTATAATCTGGGTTGTATAAGGGTAGAGCTCGGCTACCCAACTTTTCTCTTTTTTGGGGTGTACGGTGGTACCCGGCTGAACTAACTTTTTATTTATTCATGGTAATCTATAAAATGATTAATGTTTTGTTTAGCTTACGCAATAGAACAACATGATTTTTCATAGTTTCTTTTGCTTGATGATTGAATGTGTGGCTTGGACGCGGTAGGCTCTTAGGAAAAAAATAATTTTTCTACCAAATTAACAACTCACAACTAAAATTCAAAACAACTTTCAACCTCATTTTAAAGTCTAGGCTATAATCAAGATAGTTAAAAAAAAATTTAGCAACTCCTTAGCTGAATATTGTACATCCAACATCATGCATATCATATTATACCACTCTTGCAAAATGAAGGCCTCCATTCCTACACTTTAAGGACTTCTTGACCAATGAGAGCACCCCCTTATGGTGAAGATTCACCCACTTTCTCTCTTGATTTGTCCAATAACCAAATTTCATCATGCATTTAAGCATAAAATATCCTAAAGCCTTTATCAAAAATATTATGTCGAAATAACCAAAAATTTGTAAAATTTTGCATTTTAGACTAAGTCATATTTTCATGCTAGTCATAATCTAGTCTCTTAGGGAGTGAGTTTAGGACTCTAGCCCCTTTCCAAATTAAGTAACAAGCTTAGCCACCTTGCAAATTACATAAGACTAGCCTACATAGTTTTGAATCATAGGAGGTGTTAGTCGGCAGCCACTCTACGCGGTTGTAAGTCCAGAAGAGTTGGATAGGTTTATTCTCTCTTATGGAGGTAAACCCTTATGTCCCCCTTTTGCTTAGATTTTGGTCATCCTTTTAGCTTGTGCTAAAGCTTCCTAGAATTAGGATCTGACATTACTTTTTTTTCTTCAGGCTATGAGCATAAATCATCACTTCTTAAGCATTTTCACAATCGTGTATTGATGGAATATAAGCCCTAGTATTATAATAAAATTTTAACTCAAACAAACTAAATCCTCTTTTAAATATATAAAGCCTCACTGTATGATAGATTGGAGTGCTCACTAGGATTCCTAGTATCATGAGTGCTCCCTACTTATCTTTCTTTGGAATCCAAAATAAGTTTTTCAATTCAACATTCTCACTTATTTTTTCAAAATATACAATCCTTTGATAGTCTTAACCTTAAAAACTTTGAAGATAATTGCTTGACTACTTTAATCAAGAGTTTTCTTAAGACATCCCATTTACTAGGATGTAATTAACTATAGAGGTTTGCCTCTATAGGGAATTAAAGAACCCAACATAAAATAAAATATGCTTAACTTTTTCATGTAAAGTAGGGGAAAGATCTCTGGTATATTTGAAGCACCCATCATGCCTTAGGAGTCCTTATTAGGTGATTAGGTCTATTGTATGGTGATGTTTCTTGCTTTCAAGATAGTACATCATACCTCAATATTGTACCCAATCACTTCAATAACTATCCCCTAAGATCTACGCGCTTTCCATCCAACGACTCTAAATTTAAATGCCATAATAAGGTGTCCAACTAAAAGAATGGTAGCCCTAGGCTTATATAAAATATAAGTCCACTATTGATTCTTGTAGATAATGATTGATTATTAAAGATGGAGAGAGGAACTATCCCCAACGAAGTTGCCAAAAAAATCTATGGTGTTTTAATTTGGAGGTCATGTGGACACCACACAGATCTTAAGGGAAACTTATTGAAGTGATCGGGTATGACATTAAGGTATGATGTACTTTTTTTAAAGATAGAAATATCACCTTATGATAGACCTAATCACTTAATAAGGACTCCTAAGGTCGATAGGTATTCGTATATACCAGAGATCTTTCCCCTACTTTACTTAAAAAAGTAAAGTAAGGTTTAGTTTATGTCAGGTTCTTTAGTTCCCTATGGAAGCAAGCTCTTATAATTAATTACATCCTATTATTTTAGATTTTTTAAGAATACTCTCTATTAAAGTAGTCAATCACCATCTCCAAAGATTCCATGGTTAGACTATCAAAGGATTGAGTATTTTTGGAAAATCAAGTTGGAAGGTCTAATTTAGAAAGACTTATTTTTAGAATCAAAAAGAGAATGAATAGGGAGTACTCATGATACTAGAAAGCCTAATCAACACTCCAATCTATCTTATGGTGAGGCTTTACATGTTTGAAAAAGAAAGTTTATTTTAATTTAAGTTAGAATTTTTTTTAGAATGCTAGAGCTTATAGTCAATCAACACTACATTATGGAAATATCAAAGAGGTGAGAATTTATACTCGTATCCAAAGAAAATAAGCAACCTCGGATCCTAAATCTAGAAAACTTTAGCACAAGCTAAAAGCATGACCTAAATCTAAGCGGGAATGGGAGATAGTAGTTTACCTTCATAAGAGAGGGAAAACCCATCCTGACTCTTCTAGACTTACAACTGCCTGGAGTGGCTGTCAATTAACACCTCCTATGATTCAAAACCATGTAGGTCTGTCATATGTAAAAGTAAGATAGTTAAGTTGTTGTTTAATTAGAAATGTGATTAGAGTCCTAAACTCACTCCCTAAGAGACTAGATTATGACTGGCATGAACATATAACTTAGACTAAATGCAAAATCTCATAAATTTTATATCATTTTGACACATTGATTTAGACAAAGGCTTGGGATAATTATACCTAAATGCATAATGAAATTGAGTTATTGGCTAAATCAGTAGGAGAAGGTGTTCCCCACTACAAGGGATGCCCACATGTCAAACATTCCCCTATCTTGCAAGAGTGGGGACCCTCCCTGTTCAAGAAAGAAATAAGATTATATGCATGATATTAGAG
This sequence comes from Cymbidium sinense, assembly GCA_021442155.1. Lineage (NCBI taxonomy): Eukaryota > Viridiplantae > Streptophyta > Magnoliopsida > Asparagales > Orchidaceae > Cymbidium > Cymbidium sinense. The sequence continues at coordinate 182,884,090 of CM038216.1, forward strand.
CTTACATCATTCAACTAATGGGTTACAAAATATTTTAATTATCTTCATTATAACCTAAGCTTTTAAAGAGAGATTATTAGTTGTTTTAAAATTTAGTTATGAGTTATTAATAAGGGTAGAAAAATTAATTTTATCTTAAAGAGCCTACCGCATCCAAGTCACACATTTAATCATAAATCTTTAAGAAATCTATAAAAATCATGTAATTTTTATTGTACAATTTAAACATAACAATCACACATTAGATTATCGTGAAATAATAAGTTTGGGTTACCTCGAGTCATTAAGAGTATTTGCAAATTTTAATTTGTATTTTTATTTTATTTCAATCAATACTTACTTAGCACCTAATGTAAAGAGAGGAAAAAGGTTTGACCCTCTTCATCTCTACCCAAGTAATTTTCTAAAGGCATGTTGTTATGATTTTGGTTTCTTTTACTGAGTGATTTATTAAACATTTTATCAATCCTAAGTTTGGGTTAATCTTAAAGAATTCTATTCAAACATGAAAGGAATCTTAAGAATAATGAAATTGAATTACAATCACATGGATAATGTTACACCATTCCTTTTCAACATCAATAGCATGCATATGATTTGAACCTAGCACACATATACATGCAATGTATATTTTGCACACTTAAATGATTATGAATGCATATTTTGGTATAAAATAGGAATTTCATACCATAGCTAAGTACGCACACATATATTAATGTTTAAATAAATACGTGTCATTGTTTAAACCAAAGAAGTGATTTAATCTAATATCTTCTTGGGGCTACTTAAAGCCTCGTATTCACGGGATATCTAGACTATATACTTGTTATCTTAAATACATATGAATATGCACACTACCATGAGAATAAAAATCATGTAAAAGATTGTATTATAGTGAGTTATTTACAAATGTAAAGTAAAGTTCTATCAAAATTCTAGTACAAGTCCACATAAAAAATGAAATTAAATAAGCATGTGCCTTTGTTAACTAGGGAAGTGAGGTAATCTAAGACCTCCATGGGGCTGCTAAAATCCTCACATTACCGGGATGTCCAGACTATATACTTATTAATTATTCTAACATATGTAAACCCATACATGAATCATAAAGAGAAAGTAAAACTTTGACATGTTTAGGTTATAAGCATATGTAGATCCTATGTAATATTCATAGCTAATATCAATTTAACTCTTCATTTATAATTTTGAAAATAGTTTTGAAATTTATTAATGATAATAGCCACTCCATATAATAAGATTAATTGAACACATGCAACTTTACATAAGTATATTTATCTAATTACTTGATTTGAAAACATGATCAGACGATATAAATGACATATAAAATTTATAATGATCGAAAAGGGATAGTTGAATATTTCCATATAATTCATTCAACTACATTAATTCTTGAGGACAATCACATTATATAAAATTATTTAAGATCATCCAAAGTTATTATTAAATTTAATTTATGGATTTGATTTTTTTAAACCTTACAGAGGAGAAAGAGCATTTGTTGTTTTACCCCATCCCATGTTAGTGACTTAACATATTTAAGAAAATATAATTAAGTAGCTTTTATTGATTAATTAAGTTCAAGCCTTTAAGCAAATAATTTATTATCCATTTCCTAAGTCTCTTTAACCCAATTAACCATTTAATTATGAGCCTCCAATGATATGAAAATGAGAAATTAAAATTTCAATGCACTTAGGACCTAATGCAATGAGGCTCATAAGTAAATGTTAATTAAATTAAGATCTAATTAAGTATTTATAAGATTCTCCCACACCCATGGGTTAATCATATGTTCCTTAAAGATTTTTATGTTATTAAACACATAAAGAGGAACCCACAAATTCAAATTAAATTATCTTAAGCGATTATAATTTTAATTTGATTTAATTTCATCATTAATTACATAATTAATTCCTTAATTAAAGTATGAATTAATTACCCACCTTAATAAAATGAATTTAGGGAAATAATTAGGAAAGTGGTCCTAATTAATTCACTATTAATAATGAGTAATTAAGTTTAATTTATTAATTTTTATTATTTTACATTTTAATAATTTTTAAATCACTTAAAGAGGGTAATTAAGGTTTGAATTTCAAATTCTTCCTATTACCTAGCCAATAAATCTCAAGAAAATCATGGGAGGCAGAGGACATCCCAAAGAATTAACACATTTAATTTGAGACTGATTGGCCAAGTAATTATAGCTAAATTTAAATAATTAAGAAAATTTTTAAATCCTATTTAAGCAATCTTCACTGTTCAAACCTTATGAATTTTATTTTTATTTGATTCTTCTCTATTTACCCTTTCCAAAAATGGGTTTACTCATATTTTAAGGATTTTTCTATAATTAATTATAAATTTTTAAAGTTCTAGCTAATTAAATACATTTTTAATCATTAATTAACCTCCTAACCCATCGGCACCACACGGGAGCTAACGTGGCATCACTTTCCATGTAGTGCCATGAGATAGTCCAATTAAATCATCTGATGTGGCATGCTGAGTCAGCGACGATGGATGCGCTTTCGTCCCCTCCGTCTGACCTCAAATCGGACGGTGGAGATTAATCCCATGGATCTTAATGGGTTAAAATGAATAAAATTAATAAATTAATCATGGACGTCTGTTCTAATCACGTGAAATGGACAATGGATGATCCTTAGTCCCTCGAGCTCCGGAAGACGGACACTATCTGCCCTCATTCACTCGATCTGAGCTCGGTGGAGCTCGTGAGGCATCGGGATCGACCCCAAAAACATTTCGTGAAGAGTTCTAAAGAGATCCAACAATGAAAATCACATGAAATTATAAAACTCTTCATAAAAGACAAACTCCTAGAGACTTTTCTATGGTTTGCCAAAATTTACTTTACCTAAGCTCTAGACCGACGGTCCAATGACTGAGGTAACTTCATCTTGAAGAGATGAAGCCTTGTTAAGAAGCTCACGAGTTGCTGCCCCGCCGGTAGCTTTGTGGACCAAACACTGATGCAACCATCATTGAGGTTGGTCTAGGAGTGGTCTTCGGTGCTCGAATCGATCAGGAATTGATTTATTTTAGATCATTAGAGTTTAGGGAAGGTGTGGGAGAAGTTAATTGAAGTTTGGTGAGATTTGAGTGGGGTTGGACGGACCGAGGGCTCGGTTTCACTTGGGTTAGGTCTCAAAGGGAATCAGGAATGCTCTGAGGATGCTCATCTCAACTCACTAAAGCTCTCTATGTGGTCTGAATTGGATGGGAAGGAGTATACCCTCCTCCTGAAGGGATTGAATGGCTTGGATTGGTTTAGCTTTTGGTAGTCATCTGGCTGGGGTTCGTGGCTTGAGATGTAGTGATGGGCTAAGGTGGAGCGTCTTGAGTGGCTGAGGGCGTGGCAAGGGTTGAGGTGGTGTGTACCTCCTCCCCCAAGTGTGCCAATGAGAGGGCTTGGGTAAACTCACCCACTCTTGAGCCATGGCTAACCCAATTAACTTTAGTTCAGGTTAGCCAATGGTCCAAGTGTCCAAACTGATCTTAGGGTGGCTATTAGGGGTTGGAGAGTGGGTTTGACCATCCAAATGTGTATTTTATCACATTTGGATGGATTTACCAAATGGATTTTATCCTAATTCGGAACAATTATGGGTTGGGTTCATTTGAGCTGACCCATGGTGACCCAATGATGGGTCATGCCAAGTTTAGTTGGGTTTTGGCTTAGTTTGAATGAGTTTGTCTTAATTTGACCAAATGGGTCAAATTAGGTCAACCTAATGGTTTAAACATGATCAAACAATCACTTAGGATGTTTTCGTTTAATTGGTTTGGTTTAATTTGAAGTGGATTTGGATTTGGCTCATATAGGTTCATATGAGTGAAATGGGCTAAGTTGACCAATTTTGTCAAATTGGCAAAATTAGCTTCGGTGGAAGGTTGTTTTAGGTTCAAATGATGATTTGAGAATGATTGTAGGTGCTGATTTGAATTAATTTGGATTCATGAATTATTTAGCTCAATTTGATCCTTTAGGTCAATTTGGGCTAAATGGGTCAATTGGGTTGGTTGGATCAAATTGAGTTCAATTAAGGGTTGTATCATGTTCAACAATCAATTTATGATATATTTTAGTCATTGGTTTCAATTAATTTTATTTAGGATTCGATTTGGCCTAATTTGACCCTTTAGGTAAAATTGGGATCAACTTGGGTCAAGAGCCCAAGTTGGCTTGGTTTGATTCAATTGATGGTAAAATCATATTCAGTACTTAATTTATGATTGATTGGAGATTAGTTTCAATCAATTGAAATGAAGTTTGGTTCAATTTGATTCATATAGGCTAATTGGGTCAACTTAGGTCAAGTGATCAAATTAGCTTGGCTTAACCCAATCGATTGTAATTGGTCAATCAAGGATCAAAAATTATTGCAGAAGGTATTGAATGAGATGGTTCAATCCAATTTGGGTTGGATTGAGATTTTAACCAAATTGGTCATTTATGTCACTTCGGGTCTAGTGGACCAAATGGATCAATTGAGTTGAATTGGGTTGAATTAGGTTGAATTGAGTTTGATTATTGATTTATGATTGATTGATGTATTTGATTGAAATTTGTTTGAATTTAATTAGAATTTGGCTCATATAGACCCTTTAGGTCAAATGGGCTAAGTTGGGTTAATTGGATTGGTTTAGTTCAATTGGTTTGATTGAATCTACTAGAAGTATTTGAAATAGAGATTTGAATAGTTGGAGTGCTTTCGTGAAGGTTGATTAGACTTGGTTCAATTGAATAGGCTTTGGACTTGACCCATATGATGGTGGTGGGATTGGTTTAGGTTAAGGGTTAAGTTAATTTTACTTGGAGCTTGGATATGAAATGAAATCCAATTGGGGTTTGATTGTATTGATTTGAGGTTGAATTTGCATGAGTGGATAAGCATGGGTCGTGGTTTAGGCTATAGGATAAGTAGAACCTATTTACCCTAGGGTATGACCTAAGCTAGGTGCATGCCTTCTTAAGTCTTTAGGCTTGGGTTCAGTGTTCCCCTAATCACTAGAAGTATCTTATGACTAGAGAAATCATAGTGCTTAGAAGATTCCTAAGTCTAAGAAAGGATGAGTTGATCCTCACTCCAAAAGTGAGGTCAACACAAATGACCATTTGTAATGTTTTGGTGTAATTTGTTTGATTCAATTTGAAGTGGATTTGGATTTAGTTCATATGGGTTCATTTGGGTTAAATGGGCTAGGTTAACCAATTTGGTCAAATTAACCAAAATGGATTAGGTGAGGTATTGAATCATGTTTGATCAATCATTTGAGAGTGATTGGAGGCTTTAGTTTGAATTGATTTGGATTAGAATTAGTTTTAGTTAAATTTGATCCTTTATGTCAAATTTGACTAAATAGGTCAATTGGGTTAATTTGTCTAAATTTTCCTCAATTGATGGTTGGAGAGTGTTCAATAATTGATTTGTTATTTATTTGAGGTATTAGTTGCAACCAATTTGAATTAGAATGAGTTTTGGCCCAAGTTGAACTAAAACCCAATATGACCCTTTCGGTCAAATTGGGTCAACTTAGGTTAAGTGGCCAAATTGACTCAATTGAGTTCAATTGGTTGCAATCAGATGATTGATCATGATCAACATTAATTTTGGAAGAGATTAGATGAATTGAATTGGTCTGATTGAAGTTAAATTGAATTTTGACTCAATTTGATCTTTTATGCTAAATTAGGTCAAGTGAACCAATTGGCTTGATTAGGTTCAATTGGGACTAATTGAATGATGTGAAATGTTCAATGATGAATTTAGAGTTGATTGATAGCTTTGATTGCAATCAATTTGGACTATATTAACTTTTTATTCATTTGAACTCTTTAGGGCAAATGATCAAGTTGGGCTAGTTGAACCAATTGATGGAATTGAATGGGTAATAGTGAATTAAAATTTTCAATTAAGTACCTAGAATCACATTGAATTGAATCTAGGCCCTATATGGTTCGAATGGATCAACTTGGGTTAAAGACCAATTAAGTTCAATTAGAACCAATTGGGTTATAATCAAGGTTCAATCACTTTCAATTGAAGTTCAGATGAGTCTAGGTGAGTTCAATTTCAATTGAATTTGGCCAATTTTGGATTTAACTCTCTTAAGCCTAAAGGAGTTGGATGAGGATGACTTAGCCACTTAAGCAAATTGAACCATGATGGCTCAAATTAGATATAAGGTTGATTAGTCTTATTTGAGGTTTAATTTATGTCATTTAGTTGAGGTTTGGGAGTTTGGTTTAATATGTGGCTTAATTGAGTTTAAGGTAGGTGGGCCATGTCTATCGTAAGCTTGACTCTAACCCTATGAGTCTTCTAGGCTTAAGATTGGTGTTTACCTAACCACTAGAAGTGTCCTAATCCTAGGAAGCCCTTAATGCCTAGATGAATCCTAGGTCTAAGGAGAGGATAGTTGATGAGTAAAAATACATAGAGTTTAAGAGTTTCTTATTTGGATAATCAAATATTTTATTAAAAAATAAACATATTATCTCGAAATATAAGTATAATTTCCTATAATGGATTCGACCATTTAATAAAAGACTCTTAGGGCTAATGGGCCTTTTGTGTACCAAGGAATTTTTCCCCGAACTACATGGAGGTATAAGAGGGTTTATTTTAAACTAGGTTCATGGTTCCCTATAGAGGCAAGCCGCTATAGTTAATTACATATTAAGAAGGGTTTCTTCTTAAGAATACTCTCGATTAAAGAAATAAGTCATTATTTCTAAAGATTTCTAAGTTGGTTTTCAAAAGATTAATTTTTGAAATTTTAATTGGAATTGATCTAAAGTAGATAGAGTTATTTTTGGAAATCAAAAGGGATGAAGTAGGAAATGCCTATTGATATTGGGATGCTTGGTAGACACTTCAACTATCCTATAATTATGCTTTAAATTTTGAAATTTAGTTTAGATTTTGAATTGATATTTTTCTTAGAAATCTAGAACTTAGATTCTAGCAGCACAATACTATAAAAATGCCTAGGTTGAAGACTTAATCTAAAGAGAATGTTTCAGAACCTGAGTCTATAAGTACTTCTGACACATGTTAGATGCTCAACCTAGTTTTATTTTTGGGAATTATCGGTCATTCCTCTCACTTGAGAGAACTAACCTATCCCTAGCTCTTCTGAACTTACAACTAGCCTCGAGGATCTGTCTGCTTACACCACCTAAGGGCATTTTAAAATTATGATGTCAAGTCTTATAAATGCAAGATGACTGGGCTATTACATTTTTAGGAAAGGAATCTAAGAATCCTAGACACACTCCTTAATCCTTAAGATCATGTAGAGCATGAAATGCATCCAGCTAATGCATAGTTTTTAGATTTTTAAGTTTTCTGATTCATGATTCATTTGAGGTCATGGGCATTTTTATGCCTACATACCATGCAATTATAAATGGTTATAGGACAAAATAATAAAAGATAGGCAGGCTTCCTCAAGAAGGTGGACATCCTCATAGACCAAATGCCCCTTATGTACAATGGGAGAAGTGCTCATTCAAAGATTAGAGAAATATGATTGCATGATTTTAAGACATTATTGTTTCTAATTGGATTTTAAGTTTTGCCATAAGGCTTTAATTTAAGTGAGTTTCAAGTTTTCTTTATTTTTGATTCTGTTGTTTAGATTTAGATTGGGTAGAAAATTTGATTTTCCCTATGAGCCTAATTGTCTAGGCATTCATCACAAGAAAGCACAACATAAAAAGAGACCTAGAAAAGTAGAGAGATTCTATTGCATACACAAAATAAATTAAGCCAATTTAATTTAAATAAAAGTCCAATGCATTCAGGTACTGCTGTACACCCAAAAGAAAGAGCAAACAGACAGCTGAGCTTTGCCCTTATACAGTATAGTCAAGAACTACAAGTTTAAATCTATGAATCTTCTTTCCAAGATAGTCTCATTCTTCAGGGACATCCACTGGGCTTCATATGGGACCACTACACCTATCTTCTTGTAGGGTCAGCTCCTGTTAATCCTAAACCCCATAGATCCAAACATAATTTTATGCTCAAATTTACATTTTGAATTCAAAAATAATTCCTAAGCCCTGTAAAACAAATGTCGATAAAATATATATAGCACACAATAGTTATATTTTACAAACATTCGAGCTTAGCATCAGTTGCTTGCCAAGCCCACCTGTCCTATGGGCTATGCTTAAGAACTTAAGGACAGCTGTAAGAAAATAATATTTAAATTTATTTCTGATAGTAGTCCTTTCTAGCATAGCCCTCTATAGAAGATAATGTTAGATTTAAAAAGAACATACTATCATCTACTTTAATGGGCAAGCAATCCTAGACATGTAGTCAAAATAGTACACCATAAAGACATGTGAAGCACATCACATCACAACATAGAGAATCATAAAACGAATCACAAAATAGCCTAACCTAAGTCTAGGGTTTGTGAACTAATGATCAAGTGTGTAAAAGAAATAGACTTGTGTAGCAAGACTTTACTAGGCCTTTTTAGTTTAAGTTTTAATTTGAGTTTTGAATTTGTTTGAATTTTACCTTCAGGTGGTTTCAATTCAAATAATTTAGTGATTTGTTTTCACTTTTCATTTTCACTTTTATTTTGTTTAAAGTTAAGTTTAGGTTTCTAAGAATGAAGAGTATAATAGATATTCCACTTTTGGGTGAAACCCATTCTATTCAACATCCTAACCCTAATGGAATGAAATATTTATCCTAAGATGAAGATCCATCCCAAAGGCCTAACTAAGATCCTTAAGTATTTAAATTATGCCTTTTTTTAATTTCATTTAGATGAGTTGGGTTTGAATTTAATTCAGATTTTAGATTGATGTTTTAATTAGTTTCTTTGGAATTTGATTCTTCACTTCATTACTTTGATTTGATTTAATTTTTATTCTTGATTTAGTTTATTTTCAATTTGGTTTGGTTTGAACTATTTCATTTGATTTGGATTATTTCATTTATTTCATTCGATTTTGTTTTAATTGTTTATTTTGATTTGCATTAATGTTTTGGTTTAAGTTATGTTTAAGTCTGTTGATTTATATTCATTTCATCTGGTTTAATTTATTTAACCTAAGGCACCTACGTTAATGTTTGAATTCATTATTAGACTAGATTGATTGTAGATTAAAGTTTCATTGGTTTGTTTAATTATGATTTCATTAGCTTAAGATTTAATTACTCTTAATATGCCTTATTAATTTCATGAACCCTTAAGTATATAATGATTAAGTTTCTTTGATTTATGATGTTGTAGAGCTATCATAAGTATTTCTAATGGTGATGAACATTATTTTAAATTATTTAATGATTTTTTTTATTTATGAACTTTTTTAATTCATTATTTAATTTATACTGACCTAAAGATTTGGAAATTCAATAATTCTCAATCCAAAGGTAATTGGGTTTGAAAAATTTTATAGCAAGAGGGGTTTAATGCCAATTTCATACTTCCAAAGTTTCATCTTGATTAGATTGACAATTAGGGTGTAATTAAGATTTTAATTATTTCATTAAAATTTAACTTAAGCCTAATTTAATGAAAATAATTTGGGAATTTTATTTTTTCTTGATTAGATATTTTAAAAGAGGGTTCATTCATAATTTTTGGACATTTGGTTGATTCATTATGATTTAATTAATTTTTGGTTAATTATTTAATTCAATTAAGTATCCAATTAAGCTATTTTGTGATTTATTAAGTTTTAATGAGTTTCATTAATGTTTTTTTGCTCATTTGAGTTTATTAAGTTTATTTGAGCATATTTAATCCATTTTCATGAGTTATTTTATTTTATATTAATTTATTTAATTAAAATTAAGATTTAGAATTTAAAATTTAATATCTCATGAATTACATTGCAATAATTCATGAAACTTTTCCCTAAGGTGTGTTTTAACCTTAATTTTAGTTCTCCAAAGTTTTATTTGAAATGGATTAATGTTTTATGATTAATTAGGTTTTAATTGATTTCATTCAAACTTAAATTAAGGCCAACATATCCAAAAATTAATTTGGGATTTTAATTTTAATGGATTCCTCTCATCAAGATCAATCCATAGAGCCCAAGTTTATTTTTTTTTTTTTTTGGATTTGTATCTAATTTTTTATGATTTTTTGATTTTTTTATGATTTTTAATTAATTTGCTTAATTAGGCAATAAGGAGTTTATCATTTTAAAGCCACGGGCCGATGTGGCACCTTCACCATGTGGCACAGCGGCATTATGCCACGCGGACCTCACATAGTGTCTACATCAAAAGCGTTGCCACACAGGATGAATCTCAACTGTCTGATCGAAGATCAGATGGTCCCAATTTATTATACGGTATCCTTAAGGAAATTAATCAAATTGTCTGGCTAGATCTCGATCGTCCATTCCAAATAGAAGGATCAAACGGTGGAGATCATCTCTCGCACATCTCCAGTGATAAATGGATACTGTTCATCATTTTTGCCAAATTTTCAGTAATCACCAATAGATTTTGACTTGATTTCAATTGTAAAATGATTAGGGATCAATTTGCAATCAATCTATACAGTTTGATCCTCATGGGGATTAAATTCCCTTCATAAAGGATCAAAATTGAATGCCTAGGAGGTCGATGGTGGAGCGTACCTCAATTCCAATGATCAATGGCAGTGGGATCGACTCCATTAACTTCGCCTCGATGTGATGATGTCGTGCATGCAATTTAGTGGCTTACCTCCCCGTGGATCACCTCCTAGACCAAACTCGACTCAAATTTGGTCAGCCTTGGTCATTTTTCAACATGCCAGTGGTGAGGGGACAGGGTGGTGATTCGTTTGAGGTCACCTCGACCTCTAGAATATGTTGGAATGTTCAATTTGATGAAGGAGACTCTCCCTTGCATTTCACCATTAAAAAAAAAAAGCTCAGTGGCCCGCAAATTTGCTCATTTTTGGTGTGTCGGTGACAAGGGGACGGTGGAAGAGTCGCCTTCTTCATCTCTACCCTTAGTGAGTGATTTGGAATGAAAAGAGGGAGGGAAGAAGCTCTTCCTCCCCTCTTTCCATACATGGTCAAGAACCATGTTTTGGGCCTTCTAGGTGGACTCAAATTCCAGCCACCGGCAGCAGCAGAGTTGGCCAAGGGGTGGATTCAATCCCCCTTGGCCTTGTAAATAAGTTTGGATGAGAAATTCCAAGGGAGAAGGACATTTGCCTCACTTTTCCTTGCTTGGTCAAGCTCATCACTTTTCTTTGGCTCCCTCCTCTTCTTGTCTTGCATCTCCTCTTGGAGAAAAGCAAAATTCCATTTGGTTTCTTTTTTGGTGGCTTTTTATTAATTGGAATGAATTCAATCTCCTTGAAGTAAAGAGGTGGAATGAGTAATATGGAAGAGGGGAAATGATACTTGCTTTTCTTTTAGGAATGTTCAAGTCCTCTCCTCTCATATTCCACCTCTTTCATTTTTTTTCTTTATTTTTATGATTCATGGCATCACCACCAAAGTCCTTAGACTAATGTGTGGCTACCTAATTCAAACCAATTTGAGCTTAATGTCAAGTATAAATCCATTTGAATTGGATTGGAAATTTGAATTCAATCCAATTATTTGGATTCAAAGTGTTTGGTTTTTATTTAATTCTTTTAATTTTAAATTTAATCAACTTTAATTGATGATTGATTAAGTTTTGAATAAATTAATTCATTTAGATTTGAATTAATTTTGGATTTTATTTTATTCCAACCCATTTAAACCTAAATGAGTTATGTTTGATTCCAGTTGGGTTCAAATGACCAATTTGACTCAATTTGATTTGGTTTGAACTCCAATCATGCTTGATCACATGTGTGAGATAATTTGGAGTGATTTATTTCATTTAATTTCAATTAGATTTCAAATTGAACCCATTTGACCCAAAGTGGGCTTAATGGGTTAAGCTTGGGTTTCATTTAGGTCAAATGACCCATTTGACCAAATTAGACCCAATGATGGGTTGCATTGTGTTTGATTATCATTTTTAAATGATTTTGACCAATAAAATTGTTTATTTCAATTTGATTTGGGTTTGAACCTAATAAGACTTATTTAGGTTCATTTAGACTAAGTAGTCTAATTAACCCAATTAAGGCCTAAACAAATTCAATTTTCTTTAGATTCATATTAAACATGTTTACTTGATCATTTGAAACATTTGGAATGATTTAATCTAATCAAATTTTGGTGGATTGACCTTTGACTTGGTGGGACCTACCTAAGTCAAACCTATGTCAAATGGGTTGACTAGATTTGACTTTGGTTTAGTTTTTAATTCATTCATTTATTTTAATTTTATTTCAATTTTATTTATTTAGATTTGATTTGATTTAATCCAAATTTAGAATTTGGGTTGAGTTTACTTAAGCCTTTTAGGTTAGATCGAACCCAAGGAGGGTGCACTTGGTCACTAGGCATAGTGTCCTAAACATTGAACTAAAAGATTCCTATTTAAGATTAGGACATCCTAATTACTGATTTTAGAATGATATTAACCTTATCTAAAAATGAGGTCAATAATAGTTAACCTCACTCCAAAAGTGAGGTAAACATAAATCATTTATATTCTAAAGGGCTAATGTAGTAACCCATTTCTTATAATAATTTTATGGCTTTATGTTAGAGTAAAACAAAAGATTGAGTAGGAGATGTTATTTGAATGCAATACTTTCTCCTCGCCTCATGTACCTTGCTTCTTTACTTCTTTTACAAATGTAATTACAACTTTACAACTTATACATTATTACATGTTTTTATGTATCATTCTACTTTCAACATGCATGTATTAAGCTCATAAAGATAATTTTCAAATATAAAATCAACTAATCATTATTTCAACTAAACAAAATGTAGAATTTATTTATCTTGTACAAAAGTATTAAAATGAGCAAACCTAATGTTTGTAATTCTGGATGAAATTTGCATCAATGTAAGGCTACACATATATAAGTTATAAGATTAGCATCTCTTTAATAGAGCCTAATTAAGTCATATTGCACTATATGGCCTTGATTCAATTCAATGTATATATGTTTTTTATAACATATTAGGCTCTAATGTGCACCTCTTTCCCTATTAGTTGGCTTAGCTCTATCGTGACTTAAACATGACTTTACATATACCCTAGAAATTAGAAAGCATCCTTGTTTCAAAGAGTGTAAGTCTTGATCTATTTCCATATAAACATTGTAATAGGATGATTCCTAACATTAAGTTTATTCTCTCAAGTTTATATAGTTCTTCTCTTCATTGTCTAATGAACCATGATCCCAATCCACCCAAATTTCTTAGGATAATTTCATCAAGCCTTTCTTTGAAGTAGATGGTGAGTAATCTCCCTATGTTGGGCACTTTTCTTTTCATGGCCTTTTTATCTCACTAGTTGGTTCTATACTTCTTAGCTATTAATAATTTTAACTTGGAATAAAATATGATGAATCAAAATACATGAAGGTACTTTATTATTTGAGAGTATCCTCAAGCTCTATATTCAAGATGCAGTTGATTATAAGGGTTTGCTCCCATGGTAAACTACCTTTCAAGAATTAAAATAAATTATTATTCTATAATTTATGTATATCATTGTCATTTGATACCATATTATGATCTACTTTTTCTTTTTTTTTTGAGATAGTATGATTCCTTTTTTATGAGTTTGAATCCAAAGAAAACGTATGTTTTCCTTTGTTTAACTTTCATCCAATGCTAGAGTATAATATCCCTTAAATATTTTATCCTCTGCGATGATGTGGTCTAATTGTTAATGACTTGTCCCATAACAGGAGTCTCTCTCAAATACCACACTCTAGACTTAAGGTTAATTAGGTAAGGTCATAGTCTCAGATATTATGAACAAATATGATGGATTAGCAATAGATAAAATCTAATCAAATTTTTCTTGAATTAAGATGAGTCTAATGAAGATCTTTTGGCATTAATTTTTGGTAGAGATAGAATTTATAAATGATAGGGCCTATATGGGCAATCCCCATGGTCATTGGATCTCTTTTTGGCCTAGCTCCATCCCTTTTGTATTCTCAAGATCTTGATCTAACATAGATTAACCAAATAGATTTTTAATTGGCTCAAGTTAGCCTTGAGTCAATTCAAATCCCCTTATGGTGGTTTGAGGCCTAATGGACCTAGCTACTATAAGCCTTATACTTGGGGCTGACCCAAGGTCAACCTAGTGTCTAGCTTACTTAAACACCATCATGGATCTCGGTATTAGGGCCATTCTTGGTTCTCTTAGGATTTTGTCTTATCCTAATTGCCAAAGGATCTCTTAAACCCAAGTGCTACCATGGGTCTACTTTAAGTCAAACTTAGGGTTAATGTTTAAACTTGGGCTTAAGAGACCCTACCACTCTAGCCCTAGTTGTTTTGGTTCCCTAGTTTCTACCCTAGGGTCTTAGGGTATGGTTAGTCACTTAAGCATCTGATGGACCCATCTAACTCAACCTTAGGCTATAACTCAAATGCATTTTGTCCAATTAACATACCTTGGTCAAATTAACCTTCCAACTTAACTTGGATCCACCCTAGCTACTATAAACTCACAACACCCATAAGTATGTGGCCCAAGCTAGTGAACCCACTCGGACTTATGTGTCAAAGAGCTATAGGGCTCAATTTGATCTAGCCCTCTCTGGTATTTTGAGTGAGCTAGACTGCCTCATTTTTTTTTCTCAATCCTTGTTGACTATTGGCCTTCCTTTTTCCATATGTTCCCTCCCTAATCAGCCAGTGGTCATTAATGGAATCCTTAAATCATTAAAGCCTTCCTTAAGTTTATTTTGTTAGAGAAATTCTTTGCCTTACTATTTCATTCTTTCTTCATTGTGTGCACTTACTCTAATGGTGAAAAAGCTAGCTTAAGGATGAAAATTCCTTTACCTCTTGTAGGTATAGCCCTCACCTTTCTCTTGCTTTTCACCTCCACTAGCACCCTTATATTTGGTACAAAGAGTTAGATATATGTATCGATGTAATCTTAAAGAGCTTTATGGTAGCAGCAACCTTAAATCCACCATAAAATCATGCTCAACTATGTCACTACTTTCTAAAACTTTGATCTCTCTATTTTCTATTTGGGACAACCCCCGACACTAGTATCACTATCATTGGCCTCCCTCAAGCCTAGATTTTATGGCCCATGGCTCCTATGGCCATAATGCATTGTTTAACTCTTTCTTTAGTTGCCTTATTTTTAGCTCTGAAGGGTGCCCTAATCTAATGGATAGTAAAGGCTTACGTAGTTGAATCTCAATTTTGAGATCCAATGGCTCTAGTTAACTTAATTCACCCATTATCATCCACTATTGCACCCATATCAAATGTAATGCATGTAGGACCTAGCCACATGGTCCAATCCCTTGGTAATATAAAGGTCCAGTCCAGCTAGCTTGCATTTGGATACTCAAGGATTTAAAAAATTTTAAATTTCACATAGCTTAAAAAAATAATAATTTATTTCAACTCTAAATTGAATGAAATACATTATTTTTCTAAAATCAAGCTATGTCATTTTAAAATAGCCAAACCATTTTTTCACTATTTGCAATTTTCTTTCATTTATTTAATTTTTTAAATTAACTCACATAATTGAGGGAAAAATAAAGCATATGCATACATTGTAAAGCATTTATGGTAAGCTTGTATGGCAATTGAACTTTAGCTTTGATTTTTATTAATTTTGAAAATCTTAAATATCATTTAAAATGATTATGTTTGACCATTAAAAATCTATTTGTGAAAAAATATTTATATGAGTCACCTCATTATCTTTTGTACATTTGGTAGGTGACAGTGTTCATAGCATGGTGTAGGTTCTTTTAGAACACTTGAAGTCACAAATTTCAACCAAATATGCATAAATAAAAATATGTGAATGTATTGAAACAAGACAAAGTTACAAATTAAAAGTACAATATATATAATATAGAAAATTCTTAGATGGAAAGAGTAGCAATCTTTGGAAAGCCTTAGATGGAAGTGAGGTCCACCTTGTAGACATAAGTTGGGCTTATATCCATATGAATGCCACCTGATTAGCAATCATGGATTTGCCTCATCCTAGAAATCTTGAGTAAATCGAGATGAATTTTACAATTTAGATGAGGCTTACAACCATTAGTATGCCCTATTGGCAAGACTTACAACCTTTGGAAAGCTTTAGATGGGAGTGAGGTCCACCTTGCAGACATAAGTTGGGTTCTATCCATATGAATGCCTTAGATGTGAGTGAACTCTGCTTTGCAGATGTATGTTGAGCTTACATCCATTAGAAGGACTTTGATGTGAGTAAAGTCTACTTTGTAGATGTTGGTTGGGCCGACATCTATTGGAATGCCTTATATGTGAGTGAAGTTTGCCTTGTAGATGTAGGTTGGGCTTACATCTATTGGAATGCTATAAATGTAAGTGAAGTATGCCTTGCATATGTAGATTAGGTTTACATCCATTAGAATGCCATAGATTGGAGTGAAGTTTGCCTTACAATTATAAGTTATGCTTACATCCATTGGAATGCCTTAGATGTGAGTGAAATCTGCCTTGTAGATGTAGGTTAGGCTTACATCCATTTGAAGCTAATGTTGATAAGTGGGGTCTGCCTTGTGGACATAAGTTGGGTTTATATCTATTGAAATGCCAATATTGGGTATTAATCTTATTTTATAAGTTAGAAGAGCTTTAGATTTTCCGAGATTGTCTTGATTTTTATAAAGAATATTTGGATTATACTAGAGTCCTTGACATATTATGCCTAATCGACTGAGTGATCGTTGTTGTGTTCATGCGTGCAATCTTATTGTTGAAGTTAGATTCTTACATTTTTATGAAGTTAATAAGATTTTCGCCACGTAAGTGAGATAATTTCAAATTTATCAAGAACAATTAAGTTCGGGTTCTCAATTTATGATCTTCATTTTATTGCATTATTTTGACGAGTTAGGAGGGAATATAGTTCGGTTACATTTAATAATTAAATATTTGAATCTTTAATTTTATTTTTTGATTTTTATATAAATAATTTTGTCATATCATGAAGTTCCTTCTCTCTCATTTTTTATTTGTTTGATTTTATAAAGGGATTAAGTGTCAAATATTTAATGAAATATCGACTGCATAATTACTTAGCAGTGCTGTGTTTTATGAAATTAAATGCAATCGATGTGTTCTTCTTCCTTGCTATAATAACAAAGTGAAGATTTTGCCTTTTATCGGCCTCAAAATTGATGGTAGAGATCTTCGATAATTATCCCAACCGAAACTAAAATCAAAGTGCACGGGCCTTTAAAATTTAGAACCTGCAAATAATTTTTTTCCAAAATTTTAAGAATTAAATGGCTATTATTACCTAAAAAGTCTTAAAATTTCCAAATAAAAACCCAAATGCCCTTTTTTACTCATTAGAATGGGATATTCACGCGAGAAGGCTTATACGATTGTTCGGTCGATCTCCTCTACACATGAGATAGCTTGCAACTCCCTTCTCTCGTCGATCCTCTCTCTCGGCTCTCTCTTTATGTTGATCTCTCACCCTCTCTTTGCATTTTCTCCTCTTGATCTCTTTCTCTCGTGCTTTCTTCTTTAATTGTCAATCGTTCAACCTCTTAAAGGTGGTCAAACCCCAACTTCTCGATAAGTGGGAGATCGTGCAGGTCGTGGGATGTGAGTGAAGTTTGTGCGAGGCTTGAAATGTGTCTAGGCTCACGATACATGGGATGTAGGTTATGGCTGGGGTCACATGCGTGGAGATCATGGGGTTCGTGGGTCAGCACAACAAGGAGATTCAACTATTCTTCTTTTTCCTCTCTTTTAACTGCAAATAGAGAGCATTAGTAAATATGCGAAGTTCATTATCTTTTGTTTGTTATTCAACATGCATTGCTTTACTTTAGCAAGCTTTTATGCTTGCAGCAATGCCATGGATGCCATTTCATTGTTTAACCGATCATCTCTTATTTTCACAACAACTAGATTCCTTAAGCAATGCATTTCTACATTCTTCCATTCAAGATTTTTTTTCTTTCTAAGAGGCTATTTATAGGGCTATTTGTTGTGGCAATGCTAAACTCTAAAGTCTAACTAGTTCAACTTGATGATTGTCTAACTATATGATTTTGTTTTCAAGTTTTTTCCATTTTTTATTGAATGGAGCATGGAAAAGGGCAACCCTTTAAATCTTTTGATATGAACCTAGAATTCTCATCCTTCTACCTAGGGGTGTAAACGAGCCGAGCTTGAGCGAGCTTGGTACTTGTTCTGTTTACCATTAAGAAATTTCTTTTATCGTCTGTTCATTAAGGGTTAGCTTGTTTGTGTGTTCGCTCGTGAATTTTTTTGTGTTCGTTAAGAGCTCGTGTTCGGCTCGTTAAGGCTCGTTAATAATTTTTTATTTATTTATTAATATTTTAAAAATATTAAATTTAATAAAAAAAATTTAATACAAAAATACAGCTTTATAGTTACTTGTTTATAAATTGTGGAGTGTGAGGACTAACAATAAAAATAATCTTTTCAAAAATAAATTTAATTACAAATAAAATTACATAAAGCAAAATTATAATTGAATATCAAAATATGATCTAATAACATATTTTATTATTTACAAATATTACATTACTACTAAATTGATTTACTACATTAGAATATGATTGAGTACACAAAAAATTTAGAAATTACAAATAAATAAACAAATGAGTACATTGATATTTGATACAATTCAATCAAACACTTATAGAGAAGAAATTATAACTATAACATCTTTCAAACTCGAAGTACACTTGAATAATCTTGGCTTGATTATTCACTCTCCAGAAATCATCAACTTTGCCACATAAGATCTGCTCTTTGTCACTTTATACTTTAATACTTCTTGCTGCACTATATAAACAAAACTAAATAAAAATTATGTTATATAATTATTGAATGGCTTAGTTTGAAATTTTATATCAGATAATCAATGATGCCGTCATAGCTTGATGGGTCATGACTTATGACTGCTTAAATTCTTTAAAAATACATAAATCCAAAATACATTGAAACAACAAATAAAATGAAAGTTGTAGTAAAAAAATAATTGAAACAAACCCTATTAAATAAGATATATAAGCAGTCATTTTATCAAGTTAAGTTGCATCTCATATTAAAAAAGATTTAACATCATAGTTTTTTAAACACCATAATTCCAAGTAATTCAGCATAAAACCAAGAATTTTATTGACAAACTAAGAACCAAAATACAATGAAACAGCAAAATAAATAAAAAATGCAGTCCAAAAGTAATTAAAATAGACCCAACTAAATAATATATATAAGCAGCCATTTTATCAAGCTAAGTTGTATGATTGCATCTCATATTAAAAAAGATTTAACATCACAGTCCTTTAAACACCTCAACTCTAAGTAATTCAGCATAAAACCAAGAATATAATTGATAAACTAAGGACCAAAATACAATGAAATAGCAAAATAAATGAAAGCAATAACCTGCATGTAGCCAAATCCAATAATCTGAAGAATCGGGAGAGAACATCAAGTAGTCATTTCTCATAATAATGGCCAGTATGTTTTAGGCTGCCTATATTATGAAGAATTTGATTTCCTTCTAATGAAGCATTAACTTGTCAATTTATAAAGTGATTGAAATTTGATGGCATAATGTGTACATAATATATATTCCATGTGTGGTTTTCTCTCAGGCCTCTCTGCTAAAAAAACAGGAGAAAATAATAAGTAGATTGATCTCAAAATAACAGCAAAGATAGGCAGATTGTCAAATACTCTTATGCAGTAAAATAAGCTCATAACTTACTAATATTAATGACTCCTTTAATTATAAAATGGGCTCAGTTTGAAATATTTTATCAGCTAATCAATGATGCCTTCATAGCTCGATGATTGCTTAAATTCTTCAAACACCCAGAAATGATAAACCAACTTATTTGATAAGGTAAAGACCAAAGCAGGTTTTCATTTTGCTCTGAAATAAAGATTTAACATCACAAAATATCAGCTAATCAAAGAGGCCATCATAGCTTAACTTGATGGCTACTATCAAATTAAAAATCCCATGAAAGATTGTGTGACTAAGCAATCATTTTATCAAGCTAAGTTGCATCTCATTTTAAAATGAAACAAAATAAAATGAAAGTCAAATAAAAAATGATTGAAAGCAAATAAATAAGATATATAAGCAACCATTTTATCAAGCTAAGTTGCATCTCATATTAAAAAAGATTTAACATCACAGCCTTTTAAAAATGATAACTCTTTAATCTTAATGTAGTCATAATGGTGTAACCCGATTGCTATATAAATAGTGTCAAATGGTTCTCATGAATGAAGAATCTGGAGAGAACAACAAGTAGTCATACCTCAAAATAGATGCAAATACAGAAGTAGTCATTTCTCATGAATGAAGAATCTGGAGAGAACACTAAGAACAATAAGTAGTCATATCTCGAAATAGCTGCAAGTAATTATTAGCCACAAAAGTATTATGCAGTTTAGATGAATGGACTCAGTTTGACATTTTCTATCAGCAGATCAGTGAGGCCGTCATAGCTTATTGGCTGCTTAAATTCTTAAAAACCCAAAAATTAAGTGTAGTACTGTTGAAGTAAAGACCAAGTGTAGTACGATGGCCAAAGGTCACTAAGAACATAAGCAATCATTTTTATCAAGCTACGTTGCATCTTATTATTCTCATATTACAAATGGTTTAACATCATAGCCTTTTAGAATCTAGAAACGATAAATGTCAGCTATTTTGGATAAAATAATGTGTAGTATTCATCAAGTAAAGACCAAAATACAATAAAATAGCCCAAAAAAAAGTTGTATCAAAGATTCAGTTGCATGTAATAAAACAAGTAACATAGTGTAATCTAGAAATCATAACTTATATGTTGTTCCTCCATTCTCTTCATTTGTCCAGGAAGTTTCACATAAAAATTTTCTCCATCCATGATCTCTTGCTGTAATGAATGGTCATTTGTTAGACTGACATTTTAAAAACACAAAAAGCTGAGACAATAATAAATTAATAATTAGAAGAACAAAGATAAAAAAAAATGAAATTGATTCTTACCAAAGGATTCGTAATGTTGGTTTATCATTTTTGTGATGTTAAACCTTTATTTCAGAGCAAAATGAAAATCTGTTTTGCTCTTTACCTTATTAAATAAGTTGGTTTATCATTTCTGGGTATTTGAAGAATTTAAGCAGTCATCGAGCTATGAAGGCATCATTGATTAGCTGATAAAATATTTCAAACTGAGCCATTTTATAATTAAAGCAGTCATCAATATTAATAAGTTGTGAGCTTGTTTTACTGCATAAGAGTATTTTGCTATCTTTGCTGTTATTTTGAGATCAATCTATTTGCTACTTTCTCTTATTTTCTTAGCCGCGAGGCCTGACGGAAAACCTCACATGGAATATATATTATGTACGCACCATGCCATCAAATTTCAGTCACTTTATAAATTGGCAAGTTAAAGCTTCATTAGAAAGAAATCAAATTCTTCATGATACAGACAACCTAAAAAATACTGACCTTTATTATGAGAAATGACTACTTATTATTCTCTCCAGATTCTTCAGATTATTGGATTTGACTACATGCAGGTTATTTCTTTCATTTAATTTGTTGTTTCATTGTATTTTAGTTCTTAGTTTATGAGAAAAGAGCTTTACTATTTTGAGAAATATTTCAGTTCTTCATTCATGAGAATCATTTGACACTATTTATATAACAATCGGGCTACACCATTATGACTACATTAAGACTTAAGAGTTGTCATTTTTAAAGGCCTGTGATGTTAAATCTTTTTTAATATGAGATGCAACTTAGCTTGATAAAATGACTACTTGTATATCTTATTTAGTTGGATTTGTTTCAATCATTTTTTGACTGCAGCTTTCATTTTATTTGTTGTTTCATTTTAAAAATACTACACGAGAAACCGAAAGATGCACGATATTACACAATCAAAGTGAGAAAATACACTTCAACATTTCACCGTGCATTCCAACCAGAAATCGAACATTACAAATCAGATATCCAAGAAATTTCAATAGCATATTAGTATTTTTGAGTCATCTAGAACTCAATCACTTTAGCAAGCCAGCAACTCAAAAAATTAGGCAAAAGATGGAGAAACCACAAAATAATAAACGATACCGAACCGTAGCAATTAGAAAAGCAGGTTTCGCAATCGGCGCCTCATCGGTTCGGCTAATCGGCTCTACCCGTGGATTAGGCCGAACTCATAACAATATCAAGTGTAGTAGTAGAGGTAGAGTAGAAGATGCCAGGGAATGAAGGAGAATAGGATATGCATAAATGACAAATAAGACGAAAGAGAAAGAGTCAAGAAGAAAGAGAAAGTCGAAGAGTCGAAGAGTGCGAGGTCTGAGTATGCGCCGTCAGGTTAAGTACTTAGGGTTTAGGAATTAGCTTAAGATTTAATAAAAAATCTCCTCAAATCCAAAAAATCTGAATCGTTCATTACTTCATTTCGTTAATTAAAAATTTTCAATTAATTTTAATTATTATAATGTGTCTAATTTTATTTAATTTAAATATTATTAATTAAATTAATTATTCATGCAAATAAAAATTAATTAATAAATAATTTAATTATAAATATCTATATATATATATATATATATATTATATAATTATTTATAAATATTTATTTGTTTGAGCCTTAATGAGTAACACCTAAGAACAAAAGATTGTGAGGTGTCTATATATCGAGCCTAAAATAGTAGTGTTCGCATTCTTAACGAACCAGCTAACACGAGCCACGAGCTCTACGTGAACAACGAGCTTTTTTGACAGCCCAACTTCTACCAAAGGGTTGGTTTTAGTATATGAAACTAGTTGTGGTTTTCTATCTGCATTAGTAAATTCTAGTACTTTGAATCATTGGTGAATTTTCAAAGCTTACATTGTCTTTATTCGGTGATATCCACTTTTACGATTTATTTTAGAAAAGTAGTTAGCCCTAGAGATAAGGTCTACCATGTCAAGTATAAGGAACATATTATATTTGATTGTTGTCTTATTGATGGGCCTACTATCCACACATCGTCCATGTGACATTTTTCTTTGGAGTCGAAAGGATAAGAACTTCATAAGGGTTAAAGTTTTATTGAAGTCTTTTCTTAGAAATTAATCAACTTTGTTTTTAAGGTTTGCATGCTTAGATTTATTCTATAATGGGGTAGATTTTGGAGATGAGACCCTAGAATATAGTCTATAACATATGTATGTTTTTTAAAGGTGACAATTTATCAAACATATCCTTTGGGGAATGTGACTAAATTTTGACAAAGGTGGTGAGATCAAGAATATGTGAGTTCATTGGATTAGGGATGACCTCTCTTACGTGAAGCAAAATAAGGATGGAAAGATCAGCAAACTTTTTAAAGAGTAGTAAACCCAACCCTCTCCATTCTACAATCACTTCCCTCATCGGTAGGGGATACAATCACTATCAACTTTTAATCGCATTCTTCTAAAGTGTGGGTTTGGCTTGGATATTAGATGTTGGCTTGTATGGAGCTATTACAAGTGCCTTCTCTATTGGTTTGACAAGTAAAAACTTAATTATCTTATTCTAATACTTGAACATATAAGTGTTCTTACCATGTTGTATAGAACTCAGATTGTATAGCTAAGATTGATCTAAAAATATATGCTATGTCCATAAGCAGGACATTACACTCAATGTTATTCATATAACTATCCATCTTAAGGGGAGCTCAATACCTACTAGTAACGTTGTGGGAGATGTGGTTCCAAATCCTCTTCATAATCATCATCCTTAGGAAATCAAACTCATCTAGGAATAAGATTTTGACCTGGCATTGGTGTTGTAAGTGGCCCTTTCTATCATTTGAAACATGTTATCTCTCTAATGGTTTAAAACTATTAGTAAGAGTCTTAGCAATCTATGTTCCACAAGTGTTAGGGTTAGGCCTAACAGTAGGTTTATGAGTAGGAGGAATGGTCTATTTCTTAGGTCTTGATAATGTGGTAGCCTTCTTTTATTTTTCCTCTCAAGCCATGATGGAAGTTATCCTTTAATGGATCAATATCTCTACCTCATTATACATCTTATGACTAATGACAAATTTATTAGCTAATTATTAATCCTTGCCTACAAAATTGGTGTTGAAAACTAAGTTCTTAAAGTTGTTAAGGTACTCAGTGACTTGAAAGGTGCCTTATGTCATTGAGTTAGAGTTGCCCATGTGAATTTCTATCATACTGTTTTAGGTATTTCATGACTTCATGTATTTCTTGCATCTTTATTGAAGTAAGGTTAGACAAATCTTTACTCTTTTAATAAGGCATTGCTCTAATAGGTCTTGCATGATCGGAGAGGTTTATCATAGTAAAAGTAATAATTTGGTAATCAGATATCCAATACCACTCAAAAACTGCATTCATTTGTACTACATGACCTAAAAATTTATTAGAATTATATTCATCATTATAGAAAGGTGCCTCAAATTTTACTTTTCTAGAAGAATCATTAAAGATTTTAGTATACATATTCTGATCCTGTCTATCCTTATTTTTATTTTAAAAGATGGCTCTATGGGGTTGATTTTCCCAAGGGTTTGAGTAGGCCTCATCATCATCTGTTTAAAGGTGGGTGGGCAATTCTGATGTAGGAGGTGGGTTTAGATTTATAAGGGTTGGGCTTTACATCTATTTCATCAAAATAATAATTTTATATCTTAACTCATGAATCTAATTCCTATGCTTACAAAATTGGGTCCTAACCTCCTTTATAAATTCTTGGTGCTTCAAATTTCCCTATGGAACCTACTATCTTAATTATACCATTCTGGTTATATCCTTAAATTGATTAGTTGAGACTAACTAATGGCTTGACCTTTAGGGGTAAGGTTCACCAAATGTTAAAAAAAAATTATCCCTTTTGAAGGGTCGGCTAAAAAATATTTTTTGATGGTATGTAACACTCTCTTTATTTACAAGGGCATATTATGCATGCATTTATGAATTTTAAGCCTTTACACTGATTTTTTTTGGCAATTATATGACATAAATTTTGTGAAGTATGTATCCTATAATAAGCCACAAGTTAGTCCAAGGCAATATAGAATTGGCTCTTATATATGGGTTTATGCTGATTTGTATGTGGAACAATCCCTTACAAAGGACTTCATTCAATTAAGGATTTTATTTTAAGCTCTCACATAGGTAGTGGATTAGGCTTTATGGTGAAGGCAAATAGTTGGAGCTAAATACATAATATCATAGGATTGTCATAAGCATGCAATATTCTAGTTTTTGTTTTGATTATATTGAATCATAAGAAAAGTAAACAAGTTCTTAATCATAGATTATCTCTTGATAGGTGATAGAAGAAAAGTAAACAAGTTCTTAATCATAGATTATCTCTTGTAGGTGATAGATTTATCATGTACCAACACCAATGGTTGAAACTCTAAAGATCCAAATACTTCTTATACTGCGATTGCCAAAGTCTAGGCTTAGCAGTAATATCAAAGTTGACTTAGGCTTGGAGGAATTCATCTAAGGCTTTCACTTGTTGTATGGGAGGCTAAGGATATAGGAAACATTTTTGAGTGATTGGAATAATTTTATTTGTGATGGTTGTTGCAAGAAAGTGACTGATTGAAGGGGTAGGGTATGACCAACTCAAGAGCTCCCCTTGGGGATTTAGATGTAGGGTTTGTTTTGGAGGAGGATCTGAGGTATGGAACTTTTTGGGAATCCTAATGTCTTTAGATGTGGTATTAAGTATTTGGTAGAATTTCAAGTGATTTGGAGGCCAAAAGATGGGCAAAACAAAAACTAAGTCAAGATGGCATAATTTGGATAGATTTGACTAGCTTTGGAATGTTAAATTAATGGAGGGGCATAAATGTGTATTGATGAGTTAGAAAGGTTATGAAATGTTAGGAGAATGTGCAGTGATCATATTTGGAGTTGATGGTGAAGAGCCAAAGTGTTTTAATGGTTGATGGAGGGGGAGGATCAAAACTATGCCAAGAGAGTTTTAGTTGTGGCTGACGACTTAATGTGAGGTTTAAGATTTTTTTATAGCAGCAAGTTGTGGGGAAATTCCATGGGATGATTTAAGAAGATGGGAGAATATGCTTTTAAATATTGCGACAGTGATTAAAAGTATAAGAAAGATATATAAGTTCTTTACCAAGAACCCGGAAAAAAGAGAGGGTTGATCACCAATTTCTCAGCACTAGAAATTTCACTTTAATTTTAATCAAAACATCCAAACTTCTTTTATCAAGTCATTTATAGTAATATTTAATCTATTATATTAGATTCTACAATTTAAACTTGAAAAAAATTATGGAGGGAAAAATCAAATATAAGAAAGCCAACAATGAAGAGGTGTGGAATCACTTCAATTTAGAATTTTGGATATATATTTCGCTATCCGATATATGTCAATATTAGAAGTGTAATCATATTGAACATAAGGCAAGTCTAGTGCAATTAAAGATGCATAAATAATAATTCTAATTATTTGTCAAAAATCTTTTGTAATACGTAAATTCTTATGTTTATATTCATGATCATCTGGATGGAAGGTTGGAATTGACCATTTAATGGCTAGATGAACCATGCTTAGGCTTCTATTAATTTTATCTCATTTGTTGTTAACTACACAACAAGTTATGGTCATATTAGATTGGCACCATTAAACTTCTATTTAACATCCTTTTGTTATTAAATGTACTTAACATGTAATCTATAGGTAGAAATATAAATTAACTTGAGTTGATAATTTTTCTTATTGAGGAGACTGCATCATAATTGACATGACCAGTATTATGTCACTTATGATCAAATGAGCATATTATTTTATTTAATGATGACATGCATGATGGCTACCTTGTCTCTTTTATTGGCCTTGCCCTTAATTCTGAGGTATCTTAGGTTCATTTATTGCTCAGCTAGTATTATATTTGTCACAACTCAAACAATTTTCTATATCTTAGGGTTATCTGAGATGTAATAGAATAGAATGACTCAGAGCTTCTACCAACTTATTCTGACATATAAAGAATTGAGATACATATGTAAAAATTGAACCTCACTAAATCATCACCAACAAACTCTTATATTTTAAAATTTTCTACTAATTATTTTATATTTAAATCAAATATCTATAAGCATGTAATATCAAATATCAACATAAATACAGAACAACTAAAGATATCAAAATGTAAATCATACATACCCAAAAAGTCTTTATAATCTTCCAAAATTTTATGTCAAAATTGTATAATTCAAAATTCCTGTCTAGCCACTACTTTTCTCGTTCTTGCGTGATAGTCAATGTATAATAGCATAAACTAGAAGCCCAGTGAGATAAATAATATTAAAATAAATTCAATGCATGATAGAAGAAATGTGTATGTAAAGTAACAGTAAGTAAAAATATACTTGTATGTGTAAAAATTGAATAGTATAAAGGCATGATAATAAGTATACGTGCTGAATAGCAGTTTGTGAGGTTATGAACTGTAAACAATATACAATTGAGATAATTATATATGTAAGCAAGTGATTTCATGAAGTATTGTTCAGTTCTAAATTAATTTATTTTATTAGAAATGTCATTTATATTTGTATAGATTTGACTTTAATAAAACATGAGGGTCATCATTCAGCCCCTCGGTCAAAATTGCTAATAAGACTGGTCATTCCAACATCGCATATCAACAGTCCATTTGACATCAATGACTTTAATCCAACTTGAAGGGCAAGAGTTGGGAACCTTCAGATTCCCTATCGAAAGCTGATCTCATAAAAATTTGTTTATCTGCTCAGGTTCATAAAATAATTCACTTATAGCAATTTTATGATATTTCTCTACTTATTATATGCATTACTTTTCATTTGGCAATTAGCAGTATTTGTATTAAAATATTTTCAATATGCACGATAGTATAATATGACATGCATTTGACTGGATTACAATCATAGTAAAACAGTAAAACATAGTTGTAAGCCATGCAAGTAATTTTTTTGTATTCAAATAAAATATGACAGAAATGTCGATATTTAATATATATAACATTCACAATAAGTAGTAGAAACGATGACAACCAACAGTCTTAGAGAAAATTGAATTTAAATTAGTAATTATATGTCTTACCTTAGTGTTTGAGCCAACGTCGCTGCGCACTTAATGTCTCCTTTAACACGGCCTAACAATCAGGAAATTCCTTATTAATATTTGAAATTTTAATCAACTTAGTACATTTACAATTTAAAATTATATTCTCACCTGAATTCGTCCCTGCGACATTCAATCCTAAGTAATTAAACATCCATACCATTAATATTATTCCCCTTCGATTATGAAATATGATTTATATGCTCAATTTAATTAAATTCAGTAAATCATATAATATTTTTGTGTGCTAATTACAATGCCACTACCTTGATTCATTATTTTACCCCTACTTTTCCGCCATCTGGCAATACTCCAATAGCTCTTAGTCAACCACCCAATGAGTAAAAGAGGTTACATCATGTATCCCAGGTAACAACAAGGAGATGGGTTGCGGGAAGCATGAGAAAACATGACAATTTGGAAAGAAATTTCATACCTCACAACCATCTTTTCTATATTTCCCACACTCAAAGTCTTCATTTATTTTTTAGGGTGTGTTTGGTGTAGGTACTGTACTGCATTATTCTGTTTATTCCTCTCAAAGAATATGTAGTGAGAAAACTGTATTTTTCAATCTTACCTGACTCCCTATGGTGGCGGCCAGAAAGTTGTGATTTGACTTTCTGAAAATTAAAAAAAAATTGTAGACCCCATCATCACTGTTTTTCAGACTGTTATAGTTGTCCCAATTACAATCCAAAAGATATCCATAACCTTTACACCGATGACAGCACAATAACCCAACCCCCACACACATGACAGCACCATAACCCAACTCACACACGCAATATCAGCCCAGGTCGTGCCTGCATCAAAACAACAACACTAGAGGAAGGCTCGGCAAAACAACAGCAGCCAAAGGAGTTCCACAGCAAACAGTAATAGTACGAGGAATTCCATGGCAAAACAGCAGCATCACTAGCTATAATCCATACCCATTTATACCACAAAAAAGGATGGAGGCTCACCAAACAGCCATCACTAGAGGAAGGCCACAACTCCTTTAATTAACAAGTTTCTCCACGACCCTTGGAAACCCAATAGATGCAGCATAATTCAAATCACACACACACAGAAGCCTGAAGCCACGGGCTTGCACCACTGTCATAGCCAACACAACAGAGAGCATAAGGCTCATCCACCCAACCAGCACTAGAAGAAGCTATGGCTCACCCAGACAGCCAGTAGTAGGGAAGGTCCCGAACTCACACACCCACGGCAACACAACAGAACAAGGGAAGGGGTCTGCCTGCAGCAGAAAAAGAAGAGTTGTGGGAGAAGAGGAAAACAGAGAAATTGAATAGGGAAATGAGAATGTGCTCGAGTAATAACCGGCTTAGCTTAGGAGAATTAAGTCACAGCTCTTGGTTTATTCCACCTGTTGCATGCACATCTTGGTGGAAGTGGGAATCACCTTAGACAGCAATTAAATTAAAATTCCATTGATTAATTAATTTCTTAAAACATTTATTGAGTTATTATTTTTTAATAATTGAAATATATCACTATAATCCAAACAAAAGGTAGAATCTTAAAAAATTGCATGTGTAAAGTTTTGGACTATGTGAAAAATATTGGTGTATATAAGGATGATGCTGAATTTACCTATTTGATTTATTTTGGGATTGCAATATTATCTTTCATTTATTGCATTACGTCATAATGGTTGAAGAGTTGAAGTTAAAGGTGGCTTATTCTTCCTATTGTATTTTCTTATCGCATTTTTTCTTTCAAAAATGAACAGTTGGCATCTAACTACTTTTTAATAGCATCCATAAAACAATTATTTTTCTTTGCTAAAACATATTTAGATAAGCAAAACCAATTGGTGTTCAATCTAGTGCTATTGCTAGTTACTTCCTAAAGTGAAGGTCTTGAGTTTGACCACTCTAAAAAAATTGTTTAAATAATCTAAAACAAAATGCATATGAGGTATTGTAATACTTGAAAGAATATTAGATTAGTTGTGTCGATTGTGTGTCCTATATAATGATGACATCTACATAGAAGTAACCTTTAATTATGATTATGGATTTTTTTGGATTGGCTTAGTTTCATTTCAAAATATTTGATGTGCTCTAATAATGCTTCTTTTTTGGATATAGGAGCATGACTTGTATGTCATCAATTTTTATGTGTTTGATATATTAAGGGTTTGTGCATTTGCTAATGTATAGGGTATTCCAATGTTGTATGTTCCTCTTGAGGCTGTCATGTCAAAATATTATGGTGAGAGTGAACGTTTATTTGGAAATGTCTTTTCACTTGCCAATGATCTTCCTGATGGAGCAATAATTTTCTTGGATGAGGTACGCAAACACTTTCATATATATATATATATATATATATATATATATATATATATATATATATATATATATATATATATATATATATATATATGTTCATTTGAAATTACAAACGACATCAATATTGAAGGGGGGCAATTATACTCATAATCAATATTCTAGTTATCATTCATGCCATATTTGTAGAAACTGTCGTGTTATTTTTTGTTTAAGTGAGACAATTATAATACAAATGATACGAGCATTGTTTTATTTATAAGATCACTATTATATTTTATTATTTAGCTGCTAATTTCCAGACATTTTTATGATTTGAAGTTGATGTTTATAGGTAGATCTATTGGCGTGTGATAAATATATAAAAGCTACTTACGATTATTTTAAAAGAACAAATTTTTTATAATTTCAATACAGCTTTTGAAAAATTGCTTTTCCCGCAACTTCTATGATTTTTCTTATAACAAGTTGCAACTTCCCCATACAGATTCATTTCTTATTTGCCAAAGCTTCCGCTCTTTTGTTTTTAAATCTTGAACCATTTTATGCTCAATGCCTTTTCCTTACCCTAGTTTTTCTGAAGGCCTATTTGCTAACTTTCATGAAGGTTGATTCTTTTGCTGTTACTCGAGATAGTGAAATGCATGAAGCAACACGTAGGATATTATCAATATTGTTACGCCAGGTAAGGTTATTCAGTCTCTTTCTTCTTATGAATTCTCACTTGATCATCTGATGAACTGGTTGCTTATTTTGATTTACTAAAGGTAGTGGATATGCATTCAACTTTTTATAGTTTATTCATTCTGGCAGTATGGTTAGTGTTTGAACTCTTTCCTCTTCATCCTAACGTTTTAAGTAAGATGAATATAATATTAAAGGATAGATCTATTTAAATTACTGATTTGTGTCTTGTCGCATCTATTTTATTCCCTCCACATGCTTTTTTATTGTAAGTTGTATTTATATTTTCTGAAGATTCAAATCACAAGAACAAACATAATTCTGAAGTATCATTTGCTCATATTATTTGATATTCATTTTTTAGACAACAATTCTCAAGCAATCGGGTACCTTTTGTGCAGATTGATGGGTTTGAGCAGGAAAAGCGGGTGCTTGTTATAGCTGCCACAAATAGGAAGCAAGACCTAGACCCTGCTCTCATGAGGTACATTTATCAGAACTCCTGAAGGCGTTAAATTTTCTTATTGTGTGACTTAAGTAGAAAATGTAGAATCACTGGTTCAGTAATATATTAGACAAAATGCCCTGACATAGAGATTGTCTGTTCAGCCGCTTTGATTCAGTTATTGCCTTTGGCCTTCCTGATCACCAAACTCGTGCTCAAATAGCAGCTCAGTATGCAAAACACCTAAAAGAATCTGAGTTAGTTCAGTTTGCATCAGTTACGGAAGAGTAAGTCTAACAAATTTCATGTTTCTTTCACATTGTTTTTTTTTTTTTTAAATTAAGTTACGACAGTTGCCTTGATCTCAGTTGCATGTAAACTTTATCTGCTATCCCAGCATTTTTTTTTTCCTCCTAAAACAAGAGTTCTGTTTGGATCAAGTAAATGAAATGAAATTGATGGAATTTTTACTTGATATCCACCACTCAATTGCCTGTAATTTCCTTCTATGTCAATCAATGACAATCTGCATGGTATCATCATGAGCTGGTAGATAAATAGACTGTTTAAATTAAAAGATTTAGATTCTAATCTTTCAAGATGATTGATCAACTTGTCAGATTGGTTAGATTTTTGTACTTGATCATTTAGGAAAAACACCTCGAAAATCTCCACCATCGTAGGATGTTAGGGAACGTTCTTCATGAGGCAGTTTGATTTTTATTCAACTAAATTTCCCCAATATTATGTTAGGGTTTATTTAAATCTAGGTTCTACATCCTATGAATGCAAGCAATCATAGTTAATTATCCCTTTTATCATAATAGGAGAGCATTCTTGATTAAGGTTGGAAATAAACGTGAATATCTGGCATAAATTGGTGCCTAGTGGTGTGCATGACTATCTAAAAGGAAAAAAATAGGGTAGTCTCAATCAAGATCTTATGATTCCATCATCTCTGTACTACTGTTATTCCAGTCTACTAACATCAGAGGGTTATTAGCTATAATATTCAGGAAACTTGATTAGCAGTCAT
Organism: Cymbidium sinense; assembly: GCA_021442155.1. Lineage (NCBI taxonomy): Eukaryota > Viridiplantae > Streptophyta > Magnoliopsida > Asparagales > Orchidaceae > Cymbidium > Cymbidium sinense. Next base: position 182,916,845 of record CM038216.1, read on the forward strand.
GGGTTACATCCTCTCAAGAATCCCAAGTAGACTAGAGTTGTTCTGTAGATATTTGTTAAATTATTTAGGTTAAATTTAGGTTCTAAGTTTATCATTTCATTTGGTTTTATGGTTTAGTACTTTGGACAAGGTATGTGATTTGGAGTTTAAATGTGGTTGAAGTCTGCCTTGCCTGAAGAACTTACATCCATTGGCATGACGTTGTTTATTATGTGATTTAAGTCTACCTTATAGATAAACATTGGGCTTACTTCTATTGGAATGTCGATGTTTAATATGATTGAAGTCTTCCTTGCATTCAAACATATGTCTTATATCCATTAGAATGTTGTTTTCGGATTAAATTACTTCTCTTTGGAATGTCGGATTTGGATTGAACTTACATCCCTTTGAAATTCCTATTTTTGATTGGACTTACATCCCTTTCAAATGCTGACTTTTGAATGGACTTGCATCTCTTTGGAATATTGAATTAAGATTGGGCTTACATCTCTTTGGAAGACTTATATCCCTTTAGAATGTTTAATTTGGATTGGACTTATATCTCTTTGGAATGATGTTGTTTGATTGGACTTACATCCCTTTCAAATACCAATTGAACGATGTTTGCATTGCAAACATAGGTTGGACTTACATCTTTTAGAATGACATTGTTTAGTATGTTTGAAATTTGCCTTGTAGGCAAATATTGGATTTACATCCATTGGAATGCCAATTGAGTGATGTTTGCATTGCAAACATAGATTGGACTTAACATCTTTTAAAATACCATTGTTTAGTATGTTTGAAGTCTATCTTGCAGACAAATATTAGACTTATCATTAAAATGCTGATTGAGTGATGTTTGCATTACAAATATGTGTTGGACTTACATTTTTTTAGAATGCCATTGTTTAGTATGCTTGAAATTTGTCTTGCAGACAATAATTGTACTCACATCCATTGGAATGTCGTTATTGAAATTTTCCTTGCATAAAAACATTGGCCTTACATCCATTGGAATGCTGAGATTTAAGTGATGTTTGCATTGCAAACAGAGGTTGGACTTACTTTTGTTAGAAATCCAATATTTGATATGAATTTCCTTTTTATGAATATAAGTTAGTCTTATATTCACTAGAGTATCTAAACTAATAGTGAGGCCTACTTTGCGGATGAATGATTGGGCTTACATCCATTGGAATGTCAGGTGTAATATGTGATTGATATATAATGTGAATGGTGTTTGCCTTCCTTCCAAATGCATATTGGACTCGCATTTATTAGAAAGCCAAACTAATGTGATTAATTTATTGAACATATGTTGGACTTACATCTCTTTTGAAATGCCGTATTAAATATGAGAGAAGTCTGCCTTGCAGTTGTATATTATATATCCATTGAAAGCTATTGAAATACTTTGCATGTGTCTTGTGAATATGAATCAGATTTTCATCTATTTGAAAGTCTAATTACAAATGAAGTTTGTCTTATAGACATTATAATAGATTTATGTCCATTAGAAAGTCATTTTAATGTCTTAGTTTACATATATTGAAAGGTCAGTGTTGTAAGTGAAATCCGTTTTACCAGCATAGATTAAACTCATACTTGCTAGAAGGCTAATGTTCAAAATGAAACCCATATAAACCCATTTTATAGATAGAATTCAGGCTTACATTCATTGGAGGGCCAGATTAATTTTGTAATTTCGTTATAATTAAGACAACTTAAGATTTGTAGGTTATTTAATTTCTTTATTACATGATCTGGTTGCATTTGGATTTTTGTACATATTATGTCCGATTACTCAAACAATTAATGATCATCGAGCTTCATTGTGTGATTAACAGTTGATTTGTGTGCTCGAGAGAATTTGTCAAGCCAATGAATTTATTCCAAATTTATTGATGAGATAATTTTATTTAGGGAACTAATTATCTTAAATCCTCAGTTAAGAATTTGTTATTCTAACATGAGGATAATAGATGTCAAGTGATTGCATTTAATAATTTTAATGGCCAATGATTTTTTTTGTCCCGTCATAGAGTTTTGCCTCTCGTTTTATGAAAATTTAAGTACACCAATTTCAACGAAATTTCGGCAGCATGATAGAAGTGCTGCATTTTTCAAAATTTAGTGCAATGCACACTCTTTTCCTTTGCTCCGGACTAAAGCTTGAGGGAGGGAGGTGATCATCCCTTGCCCGATCCAAGATTGATGATAAATGTGTTCATAAATTTTTCGACCAGACCTTAAGATCAATGGACGCGAGTCTTTGAATTTTAAAACCTATGACTTTGTTAGTCTCAAATAATTTAACTTTTAAGTAAATTAAATTTCAAGATGATTATTTTTTCTTTCGGTAGAGTTTCGCCTTGGCAAATGCTAGTTATTTTGTAAGTAGTGTGATCGCACTCTTCTCCCTTACTTTGGATTTAAGATCAATAGTGGAAGGAGTTTTTTGTCAAACTTCAAACGACCCTATTTATCCTAGGGTCAGTTTGAGATATGACAAAATTTAGTGAGATATATATATATATATATGCATTATTTGATTAAATTGTATTCAAGTGTTAATTAATAACTTTATTAATTGTACCTAAATCCTTTCCTCCAACCTCTAAAATGCCACAAGCTTAGAGTAACTGCAGTTTAAGATTTAAACATAGATGTTTCTGTAGGAACAGAATTAAATAGTATTAAATAAAGTGATTAGAAAAAATTAACAATACTACCTTAAACATCCCCTCCTATCTCCCTATCTCTCGCCCTAAACTACAACGCACCCAGAATATCTCCTTATAATCACCACTTTTTGTCAACTAAAAGTCTCAAATAGTGGCTAACAATAGCACAAAAACAACGGCCAATAAAGGTATCGCACAGCTGCTAATCGAGGCACAAATGAGACATGAAAGACGCATGTAGTAATTGAGGGTTGCGAGATCTAAGGAGCAAAGAAAGATAATGAGTGGAAAAGAGGGGGCAGGGAGAGAGAGAGAGAGAGAGACCACCCTTACAACAATTCAATTATCTCCTGAAATTACCAGCATAGCAACCAACAACACCAAAGCAAAGACCCAAATAGCCACCACAGGGGTCTACAGGCATCAATCAAAGGCTGAAACAACAGCCAACATACCCAAATTCTAATAAAATTTCACGGTTCTCACAGCCACACAGCAATCCACTATTTACACACCCAGCAGAAAAGAAGAGGGCCAACAACAATATAAATTCTTCAGTAAAGCTCTCTGCTAACACTGCAATAGCAGGAGAAAAGAGGGGAAGTGTCATGGCTAACAACAGCAAAAGAAAAGAGGAAAGGGAGTAACATAAGCCAGCTTCCCTTTGAAAACTCAGTAGTAGCCAATAAACTTTTTCACACACCCATGGTTGCCCCAAATTCAACTCACACACATCTAAATAAAGTTTAAAACCACGGTTTGCACCATTGACACAACCAACACAAGAGAGAGCCATGGATCCCACCTAGCCGAAACACCATCCAGAATTCTATGGAATTCTCCTAGCAGCAGGTTTCACTGCCCGGCTTATACCCAGGAACGACAGAACAAGAGAAACGGTAGCGAAGCTAGAGCATGGGAGTAAGGAGGAAGCAGGTAATTAAGAAGTAATAGAATGGAGTTAACGATGCTTGTCTAATCCAACCTTAATCACAGCTGTAAAACCCCTCCAACTAAGATCAGCCCATTGCATGTTAAGTGGTTGCTATAGTGCATTAAGTAATTACAGAATAGTAAACTTTAAATGAAACATAGGAAATGTATTAATATGAAAATTTAATTTATAACTATTTTTATGATAATAATTTATATATACTTATATATATCAAAATGAACTAAAATAACAGTAAATTTTTATAAATATACGTATGTTAATTTTTAAGGTGTATGAAAATTAGGGTATATTTTTAAAATAACTAGAATGTGAAATTTAAATTATCTTTTCTTTTAAATTTTTGGATATTATATATTCATCTCGCATTTTGACCCAAGATTGGAGGTCTTCAATTTATCCCTGATTGAATTGAAGATCGATAGTATGGGTCTTTGATTTAACCCGCAGAAGGAGAAATTAAATACAAAATTTCGAGTTTCAAAACTTGCTTGAATTTGGATCTTCCAAAGCTTTTTTTCCTCTGTTGGATGAAAATGTCCTTTTGCTTACTCTCACCTAATACTTAGGAGGGAGAGACAAGGTAGGAATTTGGACTTGTTTTCTCTATTTTTCCTCTAAGCCCATGATCGGTCACACCACACTCACGCACGCACAAGGATCGGTCGGCTGCTCCGGCTTTGACCGGCCAGGGGGGTTGGTGGCTTCAGCTAGGTTTGTTCGGTGGCGCAAGTAAGGCACATGTTAAGGTGGGGAAGTCATATTCGTTTAGGGCACGGGATAAGGCTAGGGTAGTTTGCTCGATCTCTTTTCCTATCTCTCGCTCTCTTTGCTTGGTCTTGCATGCATGTGTAAGGTAAAATCCTTAGCCGACCTTCATTCCCCCTCTTTATAGAAGACTAAGCCGTAACTACTCATGTCGAACTTCTTCTCTCTTCTGTGCTGTTTGGATGACGTGGGAGGATCGTGGGCAACGATTAGGCATGGCGGATCTGAATTTTCTCAGTAGCCAACATTGCTCTGGTTGTTTTTTCCTACCACCCAGAAGGAGATACAATGTTGAGATTTTTGAATAATGGAGAACTGTTGCGGGGAAAGTAGATTTTTCAGAAATATTTGTGTATTATAATTTTTTTTATTTTTGTCTAAGTTGAATAATAATTTTTTTACAGCTATTACACTCCAACAAATCTTGCTGTAAAAAGTTGCTTTTTATCATATATATTTTTGAAAAACAATGCAAAAGTTGTAGTCAAATATATTTTCTAATTGGTTTTCTTCTATAATAAGCTAATGTATCATCTTTGTCAGACGATTCTAAATAGTCTTGGTGGAAAGGTTTATTCATTTCACACTCAGTGTGATGTTCATTTGTATGCTTGGATTGTGATTTCCTATTGCCCCTTTTATAGGTCCCTTTTATAGGTCGCTGACCTAGTATGTAATTGTTGAATTTCCTTGCAAAATTTTGTCATGGCTAATTCTTGAATTTGGCAAGCTTGATTTCTCTTAGGAGACATGTTACATAGGCTATGATAGCACTAATTAACACTGTAATATTGAGAATCTAAGAGAATATATTAAATTATACAAGATAAAAATCTATTTTAACATTCATAAACAATCAAATAAAAAAGAACTGGAATTACACCAAATCACCTTTAATTGTTATCTAACTCTTTTACAATAACTAAATCAAAAGAAAATGGGGAAGACATAAGCTAGCCGACCTCAAGATGCTCCCCATGTTTTTATAATAGGAAAAATAGCCAGAACACTTCCTTCCCTTATCTCGGTGTGTCAAGGATTTCCCAAATTTGTCTTATTTTGAATTATCAGGTTAGCCACTTCCCTTGAAACATAGCTACTATTAAAATTCCTACTTCTAGTTTTTCCTGTTGCTTGCTTCTTGACCCAATTTCAGTACATCCAATTAAACATTTTAGCTGAAAATTCTTCTGGGAAATGGGATTGTCCGCTGCTACTGATTTGCTGGGTATAGTGGTTTAGAAAGCAGAATTGTCTCAAAGAAAGTCAGCTTCCCCTGCCAAACAATAGTGACGCTAAGTAGTTTTTTGTTTCATAAATGTATTATCAAGAAGTAAATAAAAGGGAAAACAGAGAACTTGACTGAAATAATACATGATTTCTACTTGATTCCTGCTTCCTTCCTGGTGATTTCGCCTTCCTGGTACAGTCTTGCTTAGGGGTCAAGGTGTAAGTATCTCTTGAATCAACAACAGAGGCTGATTTATAATTCCTGCAACAAAGAATCAAATCAACTGCAATTCTTATTCTGAAGGAAGGTTTCTTGGTTCAATAAAGAAGGAATTGGCATTCGGAAACTAAAACTTGATTTCTCGGCATTTAATTTAACATCGGTACCTCTCTCTAGCCTTGGATAGAACAAATCTTGACTCCCAATGTTGGATTCTTCAACCTGGGATGTTCACCACAATCTCTTGAAAAGCTACTAAGGCTCTAACCAAGAGCCAATGACTGCTAGATCTTTTGGCAATTGACGTCTGGAGGGCTGCAAGGGGCTGTCCGAGGATTCCTTGGACTCCTTCCCACTGGAATCCTGTCCAACGGGTGCTTGAAGGCTGCAGAAGGTCACTTTGGAAGTCTTTCAACTCTGAAAACAGATGTCTGAAGTATATTCCAGCCTAATTCTTCACAGAAATGGCTCCAGACAGTCCATGATAGAGCTAGAAGGAATGCGAAAATCAGTCTTGGCAAGATCTTGGACCCACTATGATTTTCCCCTCACTTCTCCCTACCCAAACCTAAGGAATCCATCTTAGGACTAGGAAAATCCACCCTAGAAACCTTGATATCCTGAAACTAAACACTAACAAAAGACCCCTTTCTTCCCCAAATGTGTGGTATTTATAGATTTTTTTTTAAAGAAAGGACCCCCAACCCAAACTAAAATTATCAATATATCCCTAAAGGAACTAATAAGAGTTAAACCTGAAAACTATGAAATAAAAACATCATACTTAAAACACGTCGGGTCATATCATCATGAGGTAGTAGATAAATAAAATGTTTAAATTTAAAGATATAAATGACCAATATATCCCTAAAGGAACTAATATGAGTTAAACCTGAAAACTATGAAATAAAAAGAGCATACTTCAGACACATCGTGCCACATCATCATGAGCTGGTAGATAAATAGAATGTTTAAATTAAAAGATATAAATGCTAAGTGGACGGGGGTGGCATTTTAATGAGATCGAAAGAATTAAAAGGCCATGGTCTTTAGATTAACATTTGAAGATGAATTCTAGAGTATTTGGTGGAATAATGATAAGATGCTAGATTGTAGCAATATCTTGACTAGTCTGGCTTAGTTTAACTTTGGCTTTTAAAATATCATTTTAAGGAATGAGTTTAAGTGAGGTGAATAGCTGGAAACATTTGTGAATGATTAGCTTAAGATGTATGCTTAAAATTTGGAATGGATGGTTGGAATTGGTAGAGTTTAAGGCAATGTTTAGGTGTGAAGATCAAGACCAGGTTGTTAGTAAGGTAGAAGTATTAATGACTGGAATGAGGGTGTAGGCTTATGAATGAAAATAGGAGGCTTAGTGGATGATTGGAAATGAGGTTAATAAGCATGAGAAAGATTAAAATAAGTTACCTTAGGTATTTGAGATGAAATAATGAAAGAGATGTTAAATAACTAGCTTTCTTAAGGATTATCAGTTTGTTTCAACCAGAAGAATAACTCAAATAATTTATAATTTTTAAAAGATGTTTGTTCATTCCAATAATGGGGGTTATAGTCATTACAATTATAATTTAGATGAAAAAATTTCAAAATACGGAGAGAAAGGTGAGTGACAACATTAATGTCAGGTATTAAGTTATCTTATTATTTTATGACATTAATTCCTTTCATATGCTATTATTTTATGTAAATCTAACTACTTCATATGTCATATATAAATGTTTTAAATTTCAAAATTCAAAGTTTCAGACTTGGAGATTTTAGATAGAAATTAAAAATTACATGATTTAAAATAAAATTACAAAATGGGTCTTATACTAAATTTCTTTTTTTCTTAAATTATTTTAGGCTTTAGCTTGAGATCTTATAAATGGTTTTTGTGGGCCTTGTTGTTGCTTTCTTTTATCCACCATGATATTTTCTTATGCTTTTTTATATGGCTCAAATAAGTCTTCATGATGTGCTGCATCACTAATCTTTTTGGATAATTGATCAACTTGTTAGATTAGATAAAGTCTTGTGCTCTTGTTGTTTTTCCTATTGCCCAAAAGTAATAGATACAAAGTTGACATTTTTGAATAATTGGATACTATTATAGTTGTGCGTAGAGGCGTAAACGAGTCGAGTCGAGTAGAGTTTTTGTTTAATTGAACTGAGCTTATTTAGTCATTGTTGAGCTCGAATTTGAGCTTGAGCTCAATTTGAGCTCATTTACCAAGCTCGAGCTCGATTTGCAGATACTCGAGCTCGATTTAAAAAATCTCGAACTTGAGCTTGATTAATAGCGATTACTTGAACTCGATTTAAGAAGCTCAGCTCGATTACAAAGCTCGAATTCCTAGTCTAAATATTAGATTTTTCAAAATATATACATTTTAAATCTTGTAAAATATTCAAAAGTTTAATATATTCATAAATTTTTTATATCTAAATATATTGTCCATAATTCTGAAATATTTTCCAGTCAATTCACATGTGAGAAATTTATAGCAATTATTTAAAAAATAATAATTCAAGGTCATTGGTTTGATTAATAATAATCTTTTAAAATAATCAGTAACATATTTTGGCAAATTAAATATATACTCCTAGACTAGGCTAGATGAAAATGTGTCCCACGAATTTATTTGGATAGATTTATTTTATTTTTCAGCAGTGAATATAAATTACTAAGGCTGCAAATCAACAGTGTTTGTGGGTCACAAATTCATCCAACTATCATAAAATATTACAATTTTTAACTAAATATGTTTAGACAAATTAAATATATACTCTAAAATACTTCATTCAATAAAATAGTCAAAATTCATCCAACTATCCAAATAAATAACACAAGAATAAGCAACAAAAGTGTAATAAAATAATTCTAAGCAGCATATCTTTAATTAAACAACAAATCAATAATCATGATAAATTAGTAAAAGTATATATCTAATAATAAGCAGCAAAGCAATAACAAGAGAGTTCAATCTCAAATGCAAAAATATAATTGTGTAATAACACCTTGAATCTTTCCTTCAAGGTATAGGTAAAAGGATCTCAACCTCATCATCATCTTCTTCCTGCAAAATTAAAAAAATGATATTATTATTAACAAAGGTTGGCTGCGAAAAAATGAATGGATAAAAGTATTACGTTTATTCTTCCCTTCAAATCATAATGAGAATGAACTCAATCTAATCCACAAATAAGGACTTGACCTGCCTCAAAACTAAGCTTAGAGCGGTTGTTAACGACTCTATCACCCACACTAACTTCTAAAGCAACTGTGCTGATTGGGATAGATAAAATGTCTATAACCATTCTAGATAATATCTTGTAATTCATTTGATTAATTTTCTACCATGTAATGACATGAAATTTCTGACCTTTACGGCAAATCTCTAATCCATCCTCCAAATGGTTATCTAAGTCTGATTTGATGGGCTTTTTAGTTGTTTTCTCATTTACATATGCAGAAAAATCAAGCCAACCATTGTATTTTTTTGCCTCATGTGTTTGAGTAGCTTTGTTGTTATTGTTTCGATTGTCTATGATTGATGTTCCTACCCTAAAAGTATCACCTGCGCTTTCAATCTCAGGTTCAAAGCATGTGGCATACTCTTCATAAAGCTCAAATAATAAATTCTGAATAAGTGAGATATTCCTCATACTTTTTGCAGCATTATAGATATTAGGATATGCAAATTCAATCACAAGAAGTTTCATTCTAAGCTCCATGATTGCACCAAAAGCCATAAGAAGATTACTTTCCCCCTAATATTTGTCAAATTTACCTTTCATTTTTGTAGTCATCATTCTAATAAATTGGTCAAAAAAAACTGCACCATCATTTAACAGCTTTATTGTGCAAATTTGAGAAAGAAGTAAGTTAGGAGTTGGATATTCCGTGCCCGAAATGATGTTTGTTGCTTCATTAAAAAAATCCTACTATACCACAAACTTTTTCAATGTTATTTTACTCTTCATCAGTGAGACAATTAACATAAGTAACATCTCTTTCACTGTAAGAAAAGAAAGCTTTACTTAGTTGTAATGCAATAATTAGCATATAATATGTAGAGTTCTATCTCGTAGGACAATCCATTACTAATTTTCTTGTTAGCAATTGTAACTGTTGGACTACATCTGCAAATCTTAACAATCTAGCTTCAAAAGAATTTATATTTCAACAACAAATTCAATACATTTTATCCCATCTTTGACCATTAAGTTTAATATGTGTACACAACAACATACATGGAATAACTTGCCCCCAAAGAATACTTTTTTTAAACTCTAAAACTGTCTTTCAATAAGTTTATTGTCCAGTCATTGTTTAAAGTATTATCAACCGATATTGTGAATATCTTATTCTCAACTCCTCAGTCAACAAGAGCCTTATAGAAGGTGTCTACAATCTCAGATGTTATGCGAAAGAGGCAAATACAGAAAATTGAGCACATGCTTTTATAATCTCTAATTTGAATCAATATAATGTGTTGTGATAGCCAGATATGATACTATTTGATTTTTGGACTTCCACAAGTCAGTTGTAAAACTTATTCTATTTATCAACAACAACAACAACAAGTTTTTATCCCACTAAGTGGGGTCGGCTACATGAATCCTTCGTCTCCATTGTTTCCTATTATGTGTCAAATTCTCATTTAATTCAAGTATATTAAGGTTATTCTATTTATATTACAACAACAACAACAATCCTTAATCCCACTAGGTGGGGTCGGCTACATGAATCCTTCGTCTCCATTGTATCCTATTATGTGTCAAATTCTCATTTAAATCAAGTATACTAAGATCATTTTTTATACATCTTAACCAAGTCTTTTAGGTCTACCTCTACCTTTCTTAACATAAGGCAAATCCATCTACTCTCCTAATCGTCATCTGACGACGCTTTATGTGGCCAAACCATCTAAGGCGACTCTCCCTAATCTTATCTACCACTGGAGCTACTCTAACTTTTTCCGAATATACTCATTTTGCATTCTATCTCTAAGAGTAAAGCCACTCATCCACCTAAGCATCCTCATCTCGTAACATTAATTTAGTCTTATGCTTCTCTTTATTGGCCAACATTCGCACCATAAGTCATTGGTCTTACCACCATCTTATAAAATTTTCCTTAAGTTTAAGTGGAACTTTTCTATCACATAATAGGCCAGATGCATTCCTCCACTTTAACCATCCAACTTGAATTCTACTAATAACATCTTCATCTATTTCACCATCATTTTGAACAATAGAGCCTAAATATCTGAAACGCTCACTCTTATTAAAGACTTGATCACCTAATGTCACAACACTACCACTCGAACTTCTACAACTAAAATTACACTCCATATATTCAGTTGTAGATCTACTTAAACGAAATCTTTAGACTCTAGAGTTGACCTCCATAATTCAAGTTTCTGTTGGACTCCCTCTCTAGTCTTATCAACAAGAAGAATGTCATCAACAAAAAGCATACACCAAACGCTCACTCTTATTAATGACTTGATCACCTAATGTCACAACACTACCACTCGAACTTCTACAACTAAAATTACACTCCATATATTCAGTTGTAGATCTACTTAAACGAAATCTTTAGACTCTAGAGTTGACCTCCATAATTCAAGTTTCTGTTAGACTCTCTCTCTAGTCTTATCAACAAGAAGAATGTCATCAACAAAAAGCATACACCAAGGTACATCTTCTTGTAAATGCCTAGTAAGAACATCCATAACTAAAGTAAAAAGAGAAAGGCTTAAAGCTGATCCTTGATGTAATCCAATTGAAATAGGAAAATATTTTGTCAATCCTTCTGTTTTAGACACAAATGCTCTAGTATACATATCCTTAATGACTTGAATATAACCAATATTAACTCATTTCGATCTAGAACTCCAAAGAACATCTCTTGAAACTTTATCATAAGCTTTTCTAAATCAATAAATATCATATGTAGATCCTCCTTACTTTCTATGCTTCTCCATCAAACCCCTTAACAAATGTGTAGCATCCATAGTAGATCTACGGCATGAAACCAAACGATTATGAGAAACTTCAGTATCACATCGTAACCTATGCTCGATTACTCTCTCCCATAATTTTAATGTATGGCACATTAACTTAATTCCTCTATAATTTGCACTCTTGTGCATCACCTTTATTCTTAAATATAGAACCAACAAACTCTTTCTCTACATCTCGACATCTTTTAGTCTTTAAAATGACATTAAAAGATTTGTAAGCCAAGAAATTCCTTGATCTTCTATACATTTCCACACTTCTTGGAATATTATCTCATCGCTCACATTTCATTTTCTTTTAAAGCTTCACTAACTGATTTACTAATCTGACGATAAAATGAAATTCTATTTTGTTTAGGGTATTAAGTAAAATCAATCGTCTTTCGGATCTTTCATCAAAAGTTTATCAAAATACCTATCCACCTATTTTCAATATCCTTTTCTAAAAAAATATTTTATTATTTTCATCCTTAATACACCTCACTTGAACTATGTCTTTCTTCTCCTATCTTTTGGTTGGCTAACTTATACATACATCTTTCACCTCTTTGGTATCTAATCTATTGTATAAATCACTAAAATTTAAATTTTTCAGATCATATATCTTTAGAATCTCTACAGACCACTTTATATCTTTCCCAATTCTCAATTTTTACATCTAAACCAGTTTTATAACAATAATTTATTTTTTATCTTTTCAGACACTCATTCCACCACCAATTATTCTTATTAAAAGAAGCTTTTCCTTTAATTCTCCAAGCATATCCAACTTGCTTAATTTCACTTATTTTTTCATATAATATTATTTACTCATGAACATCCCAAATTCTAATCTCTTTGTAAAATATTTTATTATTTGTTCTTTAAGAGTCCCATCTAAGGACAATAATTATTTATTTTTTTCTCTTACAACCTTTCATCTTAAATCTAAAATAACAATCGATGTTGGGTAGTTAGATTTTCACGGAATTAATCTTTCTCTAAGCGATCGATCTATTTTATCGAAAAATAATCAATCTGTTTTCTAGATCCATTTTATAAGTAATAATATGTCATCTCTTTTCTTAAATAAAGTGTTAGAACTATAAAATCATGTAAAGAAAATCTAATATACCTCATCTTCTTTATTACCACTTCAAATCCATAACCACCATGAATACTTTAAATTTTTCTACCACTCTACCAACATGTCCATTTAAATCTCCTCCAATAATTAATTTTCTTCAGAGGTATCTTTTGTATTAATCCTCTAATTCATTCCAAGTTTTCTTTACGCTACCTCCAAACCTACTTGAGGAGCGTAACTTATAATTGATAATCTTAAGTATCAACAATAATCTTTAAAGTTATAATTCTATCTCCACATCTATTAATATTTATAACATTATCCTTCAAACTTTTATCTATAATCACACCTACACCATTTCTAGTTCGACTTTTACTTGAATATTAAAGTTTAAAACCTAAACTATCAATCTCCTTGGCTTTATTCTATTTATATTCTTTAATAATTTTTTTAGTTTTTTCTTTTCTTTCTCATATACTAACATAACATCATTACGTGCAGTTGCTCGTGAATACTTCATAAAGTAAGGAGATAGATTTTAAAACTAAATTGAAACCAAATTCTTCAATAATTGAGAATTGTTTTTTATTAACAAGTATATAATGAGCAATTATTTCTCTAACTTTATTATGATCATTCTTGAAAGTAGTTAGAGTAGCTCCTTCATGGCTTGATTGTGCACTATTTGCATTTTCAATAGTATTTGGTTGAAAATCTAGTACTTTTAGATTTTTCAATGTTCTGATTTTGATTGCACAATATTCTAAGTGTCTTTTGAATTGAGTTGTCGCACCAGTGTTTTCTATTACAAGTTTTTTCTTACAGTAATGACATTCTTCTTTTTTTTTCATCAGGAAGAACTATTTCCTTAAACTTATCTCATACCGTTGATGCTTTTCTCCTTTTTTTCTCTCAATTGGATTTTCATTATCAATCTCAACAATTTTTTTTCACCACTTTCATTAGTACCATCTACTTTGCCATTATTCTCATTAACACTTCCACTAACTGTATCATTACTCTCATTATAGGTTACTATTAGATCTTCATTTTTATTAGTGTCTATTGAGTTATACTCTATCTATGCCATGTTGAGTCTGTTCAAGAAAGTTTTTATTCTCCATATTCACTTGCTCATCATTGACACCTCTAATGTACAATTAAAATACTAAATTATAAACCAAGCACATAGAACTATTTAAATTACAAACTCATAAATGATCTAATAAAAGAATTAGGAGAATAGAAAAAATTGACACCCATTATAGCAACAGAGAAAAAAAAATTGAAGGCACTGATCAATAATACAAGTGTGCATTTATATATTTATGTAGTATGCCTGTGTGCAAGACTAAGGATGTGATGAAAATTTGAAAGTTGAATTGATTTTCTTTTTTGGGTGCTCTGATAAAATGTGACGACTTATATTTAGCTTCAATTGAGATTGAATTGAGTTAAAATTTATGGAAAAATAACTTAGATTAAACTACTTTACGGCTAATCCAGAAGGAATTCTCGATTTTGGCTTAATTAAAATTGAAAATAAAGTGTGCACAAAGCTAATTCATTGTGTGAGGGAAACAAGGAAAAAAAATTATCAACTTAAGGATGTGTGGATGCGTTATGTAAAATTAAGGCTGTTTAAAAAATTAACTTTTTCGTAAAACAACTATGAAGTTGTAGAAGTAGTGGTGGGAAGCTACATTCTAAAGTGATTCTATTTGGAACTAGAATCTATGTTGCATTTGTTATGCAGATATGACTAAAATGTCCTTATGAGTATATATGCTGAATAATTTTAAACAGAATGAAGAAAAATATGATAACTAATACTCATATATTTATTTCTCAAAAAAATGATAAAAATTTTATTAAGAGAAATAGAAGATACACAATCCTTGTATGGAAAAAATCTCAAAGCTAATGCTCCTAATACCTACAATAAACACAATGAAGAAATTCCCCTAACTAATACAAGAATAGAATACAAGAAAACACTAAAGTGAAAATTAGCAATAAGGTTGCAATCCTCTAATGAGAAAAGTACATAACCACAGTAAGGCTCCACCCTGTACAAATACTTGCAAGGAGCTCAAAAAAAAACATAAACAAGCTTACAGAGATACATTAAAGAAAAATAAGGATGGCTCAGGCTTAGTCAAAATTCATCCCAATGAGCAAGAATATATGTGAGCATCTAAACTTCAAAAAGAAGGGTTACAATCACATAAAATGCTACCAATCTTAAAGATAGAAAGAAAAACATCAATGTCGACCATTTCCTTTCCTATCAGAGAGAATCAGCCACCAAGCACCAAGTCCAGATACCACATAAACAGGAATAACAGTACAATTAACCAGGCCAATCGAGAAGTAGCAAGCCAACCATCATCCCAAATCAGCAAATAATAAAATCTTCACATTACTCTTTAATAAGAACTCCCCCAACAACACATCATTCAAAGCTAACCTAGCAAAACATCATATATATACATAAACAATAATACAAACCAGAAGCATTCCAGATGTTATTAGATTCTAAAGAACAGAAAAACATTACTATAGATGGTATCTGTTCCTTGAGTGTATAACTAATGCAGGTTCTCCGATAATGATTAAAAATAATGAGTAAAAAGAAGATAATCAGAGGAAAAAAAAACAAAGGGCTAGTCCTTCATTCTGTAGAATTTTAGGGGAGAAAAGTTGAATTTGTACAAGCTAGGAAACTAGCATATCTGAACGAGTTGAGATTGCACCAGAGATGGTATATGTTCCTTGAGTGTACAACTAAATTGTTGACAAATGCCTCCATTCATGGGTTTCATATTTGCATGAAGTGCCATTATCACTTCATGCCTTCAACAATGTTGATTTGGAGAGCAATGATGATGGTTGAACATCCAATGATGCTTTTATTATTTTTTTTAGCTGCAATGCAATTCCTTAGAGCTGTAAGAAGCAACAACCCACAGTTTGATCCCCCACCAAAGTAAACCATTGAATTGTTGCACCAATGTAAACTTAATTGATCAACTTGTTGATGCTCTAATCAAGCCTCTTCTCACCCAACATGTTTAGCTAACAAACCAAGATTAACGTTCTCTTCAATAATTCCACCTTTCAAGGGGCATAATAAAAAAAGCACTTAAAATAGAAATTTCATTAATCACATAATGCATTTACATGCAATGTCACAATAATCAATTGATAAAATTGTTGTCAGCAATCTAATATTTGCAATTTTCCCATATTGACTCAATTGCATTCGCTCTTCTTTTCCCCACATAACACATTAGATTCATTACCCACAAATGATGATAAGGAGCCCTCTCTTCAAACTCTAGAGATAAATCTCCTTTGGCATCCAAACTCTATTAGCCAATCAAAAAGGTAAGTAAGAAAAGATTGCTTCTGGCTTTTGCTGTGGAGGGAATCCTCAATGTAGGGAATACCACATAAAACTAATTTTTTTTACCAAAAATCGGACAATATTCTAGATTTCATATTCTTCCCAAATTGAAAGCCTAAAAACAAAATGATTCAAAATGCCTAATCTGATAACACTCATAACTTGCAGTACACTTGAAGAAGCAAGACACAGTCATTGCGACTGACCTCAAAACTACATATATTCCGATTTCTAGCTCTAGAAGCACAACACCACCATGCTAAAGAGCTTATGGAGTAAAAAATCTACACTTAAATAATCGTATCACCTTCTGAAATCACATAAATGAACCCAAGTCACCAAGATTTAACAAGATGAAACAACTAAAAGCCAGCCTCTTTAATCTAAAGTGAGAAGTAAAAGGAAATGAGAGGAAATAATCACATCCTTACGCTATCAAAATCTGATTTTCAAAAAAACATCGCATCAACTGAGCCAATAAATAACTAGCACCACCCCTTCCTCCTTCTCGAGCAATTCGTTAACAGCTAGAGCACTACAACACTGCGGAAAGACGAGGGTTACCTTCACATGTCAGAGGTAGATGAGGGTGAAACCAGAGGAGCGAAGCGAAAATAGTGAGGAGATCAAAGTTGCAGCTGTACCAAACAGTTTCCTGCGGGCGAGATTGGCTGTGGTGAGTGGATTCTGCAGGAAAAACCTTGTTTTCCTTCAGCAATAGATGTTTCGAGTGTGCGATCCTTTCGGCACGGGATGCCTCTGAAAGTTAAAATGCGGAGGGATAATTTAGGGGAAAAAAATTTATGACCACGGGCCGCGGAACCTTGGGCGAGTCTCAGCTTCACGGCAGCTTCGGATGAAATTCAAAATTTTTGGTGTTCTATCGCGGTCCCAAACGATCGTGCGGCGCGACGTAAACCGCGTCGCGTACCGACCTCTGTACCAAACGAACCCTAAGAAGAGATAATAAAAAATTTAGTCAAAATTGATCTCAATATTTTTAGATATACTTTGAGATCAATTTAGAATAATCATTAATTAATTTTTTTATGCTATACTCAAATCACACAGTATAGAAAATTTTTTATACTTTACGCATGCATTCTTTGTAATCTTGAAGTATTGAGAGGAACACAATTAAAGGGGAGATTCCTTTGCACATGATTGTTTTGTTGAAACAGCTCATAAGCTCACTACAATAGAAAGTAGACGGTGGAATGCAATAGATATGACTGAGAGTCCCACAATATAAATAATATGAATTTCAAGTATGTTAGTTAGGCTACTCAGTGAACTGCTGTTTGGAAGTTGGAAACTCGGAATGCATGCAACCATAATCCAGATAGATCAACAAAACTACATGTCATGCAACCAAAATGAGAAAATGCAAGGATTGAAGAACAAAGATGTTGGAGGCAATGACTTGTACCTTTGATGGACGAGACGGGATAGAGGAGCTACAACTTTAATGTTATCAAAGCTTCTTTCATCGGAGGGGCAACAAGTGCTGCAATATGAACGGTCGGAGAGGGATTGTTGTCGGGATTGAGGGTCTTGACCTATCACCGACCGAATCCAGTTGCTAGCCGAGCTCGATAGCTTGGAAGGTAGGGTTCGGGCTATCACGAGTCGAGACTCGGGATCGGGAAACGGCTAATGTCCTTCTATCGTCTAGAATAGGAGCCTTGATCGCTCGCCGACAGAATCTAATCACTGGCCGAACACAATAGCTTGGATTTCTTAGAAGATAGGTTCTGTCGTGTTGGGTTATCGCGAGACGGGAGATCGTGATCGCGAGTTGCATCGCGAGTCGGGAGAGGGGAATGGGGATTGGGGAGTGGGAAGAAGGTGGCTAGGGTTTAGAATCTTAGATTATAAAGTTAAAATTTCAGGAAATAAAAACTAATATATTACGGGTTACCCTATTACAGCCTTTACGGTTAGCGGGTTATGGGATTGCAGTTGCGGCCTGTGAGATTCTGTTCAGGCCCGGCTATTTGGCCTACTTGGGAACCGGGTACAAGTTAGATCTTTTATTATATTTGATTTTAATTAAATGAGTCGACTCGATAAGCCATCAAGCTAAGTCAAAATAAGCTCAAACTCAAGCTCGAAAAGTTTTCGAGCTTGATAATGAGCTCGAGCTCGTGGCTCGATAAACTTAGCTCGTGAGCTCGCTAACTACTCGAGCTCGAATGAGCTCGCGAGCCAGCTTGACTCACTTACACCCCTAGTTGTGAGTTATCATCTTTAGAATCCATTTAGGGCAGTTATAGTTGTAGTAAAAATGGTTGTCAAACTTTTGAGAGGAAAATAAATTTCTCAAAAGTACTTGTAGGTATTAGATTTTTTTTTTCGTTTGTATAAGTTGGACAACAAGTCTCTTAGAGCTATCACACTCCAATAGTCTTGTTGTAAAAAATTGTTTTTTATCATATAAATTTTTGAAAAACATGCAAAAGTTGTATCCAAACAGATTGTAGCTGCTATCTAAAAAGCATGAAAAGCTGCCCCAAATCTCTAGAATGATGTTTTAGTGGTGACATGTGATGTAGATATATTTTGATGCCCGACTCCTACTTGCACTAGCAACAACTAAAATTTGTTTGGCATCGTTTATTGTTATTTCTTTTGTTTGATATCTTTTATCATCACTTATCATACATAAGTACAAAACGTCTCTAATCCTGTTTAGATGAAGATAAAAACCATGAGATAAGTTTTTCCTACCAAGTGGGATGGAGTAATGATTAGGTTGTCTCCGATGTGAATTGTTGATATGGAAATTAGAGGTTTGAATCCTAGAAATCACCTTTCTATGATGCAAAGGTAAGGCTTCGATTGTAACTTTCTCTAGTACTTATATTTTCCGGAAAACTCATGCATTGTTTGTGTTCTTTAATGAGGTAGGGTAATTGTATTCATTATCTAGTTCGTTCATAAAGACTTGTTTTGGCCTGAAGTGCGAAACGCAATGTACTTAATGTGCCTCCAGCCCCTCCCTCCTTAACTGGTTTTATCCAAAGTGACTCCCCTTTTTTGTCTGTATAGCTGGGAGAGATATTAAAGATGTATGCCTACAAGCGAAAGACATTGGGCCTCTAAGGTATGTTCTCAACTCTCAACTTATTTTATATACCCAACCCTCCTTAGCCTTATGTGCTTCATTTTATTGAATTATTTGATAGTTAATCGAGGTCAAGTAGCCAAGGATGCTAGAAACTTCTTCCTCCTTTAGAAGAGTACATTAAATTGCGCAAGAAGCTTTGTTAACGCCCAAGATCGGAATAAATGTACGCCTTTATTATGTGGCACTAGCATAACAGTGTTGTTAATTTTATTTGCATAGTTATTATTTTTGTCACATGTGGCCAAGCTGAAAAGCAAGAAAGAAACTTATTTATTATCCTCTGTAGCCCTTTTTATAGAAGACTTTCAATTTTACGCATCTTAAATTTAGTTATGGAGATCCAAACCTATTAACATATCGTCCTTTATAATTGTTTGCTTAAGCTTCAATTTTCGAGTGATTACACTTAACATCTTCAGTCATTTTTACTTAAAAGAGTATTTATTTTTGGATTGGAGCTAAGCTTTTGTTTTGAACTTAATGAAGTTGAGTTAGTGAAGTTTAATGAATGAGTTAAGTTGTCCTTATATGCTATAAATAATGAATTTAGGGATGATAAATATATGAAATTAATAGCTATAATGACTATTCTCCATTAACAATATATTTTATATTTGCCACTGCATCACATCCATTATTCCCTTCTAGATATCAAGAAAATGCTGCAATCCACAAAAATGAACAAGTCTCCAGTGATCCTCACCATTTTCATCCTTTTCTCTCCCATAACATATCATAGTTGGATCCATCATAATAATTAAGTGTGTCATGAGACTTTCACAGATTGTCTTAAGATCACACAAATATTTATTCAAATTATTTGCCTTTTTGTGATATTCAAGAGCCTCCAAATCTATAGTCCACTTTTATTCATCTACTATTTTAAAGTATACTTATTGAGATTCACTATAATTTGAGTCTATTCATTTTTTTTTGTTTGAGATCCAACCAAGAAAAACACTTCATCAACTTCATCATGATTATTGCAGCAAAATCTTTCCTTAATTTTTAATTGAGGCAATTATTTGCATGGGTATTGTCCACAAGACTTAGCAACTTTGATTAAAAGAGAGTGTCTATCCTCATTATCTTGGAAGCAATTAGTGTGGGATTAACAAATTTTGAAAAGATCTTAAGAATACATATCCAACATGAATCATTGACAACACAAGTTTCTACGCCTTCTGATCAATATGAAGATATTATTTAGTGAATTATTACAATAACATTCAAGAAAATATTAAATAGAACATGATTGAGGATATTGAACCACATTTTAATGAATCTATTAGGATCATGTTGAACCTATTTTTTGATGAGGTTATCATCATCTCTAACCCTAGTAATTAGAACACATAATCTTAGATTAGGAGTCTCTTGATTGGGCACTTAAGATACTATACTTGATGATCTAGTGAATCTTTCTAGATTTTACCTAACTCGATAGGATTAGGTGAATCTAAACCATATTTAAATTTAAATAAATGATTAAACCAAACACATTTTAATTGAAATCTAAAATCTAATTGAGCTTGAGCTAAGATAATTGGGGTGATCAACTCAATTAACTTACCTAAGCTCCAAATTACTTAAACCTAAAAAGAATTCAAATAAAATTAAAATAAATTGAAATCAAATAAAAAAACATGCATGAATGTAAATGAACTTAAAAAGTAAATCTAAATGAAGTTCAAGATGATCAATGATATCATTTGACCTAGAGTTGGCCTATATGGGTTCCACCAAGTCAAAGATCAATTCACTAAAATTTGATCAAATTAAATCATTCTAATGACTTAGAATTATCAAATGAATATGTGTAAATATAAATCTAAATGAATCTAAATCTAATAAGGTCTCAAATGGGCTAATTAGATCACTTGATCTAAATGAATCTTATTGAAACTTAAAACAAAAAAAAAATTGAAATTAACTTAAATCAAACATCCAAAATCATTTGAAAGTCATAAATGAACACAACTTAACCAATTATTAGGATTTATTTGACCAATTTGGTTATTTAACCCTAATAAACTCATATTGACCCATTAAGCTCAATTTAGATTAAAGTAAGTTGAAATTCAAAATTAATTTTAAATGAAATAAAATCAATTGATCTAAATCATTTCAAATACTTAATTAAATACAATTGAAAGTCAATTACATTTTAATTATGTCGGATTAATCATTTGACTTAATAAAACCCAACTCTAAGATTGGTTCATTTGGGCTTCAAATTAAAATTAATTTTAAATCCAATAAAATAAATTAATTCGAAACTTCATAAATAGATAAACCAAAACAATTGAATCTAGATCTAAATTGATCAAATGAATTGATCAAAGTCAATCCAAAATTAATAAATAGCCAAATGGACTAAACTCAAATGCTTAAACTCAAGTTTAACTCAAATGAACTTAAGCTTTATCCATGGTGCACCTAAGGCCTAACTTGGGTACCCAATCATTAATCCAAAGAGGTGAATAATGAACATTTAATGCTAATTGATCACACATAACTCAATCTAAGTCAAGTTAAATCCAAATGGATCAAACCATTGCATTTAAGCTCAAACTCAAACCAATCACACTTGGAGTCATTTAGACTTATCCTAAGATGAACCCAAAGTAGCTGTCAATTAAAACAAAAGGTCTAAGGAGGTCCCAATTAGTCCAAAGAGGAAAAAGAATGCCATGTAGGAGAAGAAGCCAAACCGAGCCAATCCCCTCTCAATTCCAAAATCTCATCCATGTGTGTTGCCTTAGCAACCCAAAGGATTTGAACACATTCTTTAACCTTCTCACCACCTTTAGCACCATCATTGGAGTGCAAATTCCCATGGCCGGTGACCTCCATTGAAAGTTAATAGGGAAGCTCTCAGCTAAGCTTAAAAACCCAAGGATAGATCAAATTTGGAGTTTCTTTCAATTCTAATACCTTTCTTTAGTGAAAATTGAATATAAGCACACCTTCCCCCCCTACACCCCAACCTCCGCCATCTATTCCCAACCCCAAACTTCAACGAGGGGTGGTGGACATTCATCTCCATGCTGATTTAGATTGTAGCAAAACATGATTCTTCTTCCAAAAGCTTCATCCAATTCCCTTGAACGATTTCGAAACCCAAACCACTATTGAGACCCAACACTAATGAGGTATGGCCGAAACTAACATCATTTTAATTTTTCGTTAGTCATTTGTGAAACGAAACTAGTTTTAGGATTGATCAAAACGTATAGATCCTTTCGAAATCATGCCTTGATCGTTTTGCAATCGAAATCTTGTGATTTCATTGCAAGGATCGCCAAAGATTAGCCACGGAAATCCAACAACGCTTGGTCGCCGTCGTGGATGAAGGAGATGGAACCATAATTGTTTGTTCTTTTTATTTGGATCAAAGGTTGTGATTTAGTAGAACTATTTGATGAAATCCCTTAAGAAAATTGCGGATCAATCCGGAGTTGTTCGATCGAAGATGGGACGGTTCAAATGAAATCGCATCCCCACCATCAAATTAACGTCGAATCCATGTGGATCTCATGCGGCCTAGTCATGCATCACCACGTGCAAAGTAGTGACGTGTCAGTATCAAGTGGTGCTGACTGGATTAAGTAAAAAATTAGGGTTTTTCTAATTAAAAAAATAAAGAAAAATATCAAAAACTTAAATTATTCATAAAAAAATAAAATACTCAATAAAAAAAATACATATTAGGGCACTATGGATTCATTTCAGTGAGAGATATCTATTAAACCTAAAATCTTAAAAAAAATTTGGGTGTTTTTGGGTTAATTTGAATTTAATTGAAACTAATTAAATTTAAATTGAACTCAAAATATTAATCTAATCAATTTAGAACTTTGGAAATTTGAAATTGAGGTTAAAAGATATCTTATATTAAAGTTTGGAGATTTATTGATGATTGAATCAAAAGATACAAAACTTTTAATCTCCAACCTGTGGGAATTTTATTTGGAACACCACTCAGATATTGGGGGTACTTATTTAGGTAATAAAATACGTCATTAAAGAATAAATATATTATCTTGAAAGATAAATGTATTGCCTTGTAATATATACAATTACTTAATAAGGACTTATAAGGTTGATGGGTCTTCGATATACTAGAGATTCTTCCTTTGAACTACATGGAGAGGTAGACCATGATTTATTTTATTGCAGGGTTCACAGTTCCCTATAAGGTCAAGCTCCTATAGTTAATTATATCTTAGAATGAAATGAATTCTTTGTAAGAATACACTCGATTAAAGAAATTGACTTTCATCTCTATGGATTTCAACATATATATTAAAAGGTTGGTTAATTTAGAAATTCAACTAGGAATGCTTTAAAGGGGAAGAGTTCTTTTTCGAAGCCAAATGGGATTGAGTACAAAATACATTTGGATATTAAAAAACCCAGTAAGCATTTCAACTATCCTATTATGGAGCTTTATATTTTTTTGAAATTGAAATTATTTAAAATTTTGAGTTGATATTTTATTAGAAATTTAAGACTTGGATTCTAACAACATAAGACGGTAGAAATGTCTAAAAATTGAAGACGTATTCCTATTGGATGCTTTAGAACCTGATTCTAAAAGTACTTCTAACATAAGCGAGAGATTTTACCTAGTATAATTTTTATAAATTAGGGAATTATTGATTCTTTTTCACACTTAAGAAAATAAACATATCCTGACTCTTCTAGGCTTACTTCTAGAAGGGGTTGTCAACTAACACCACCTAAGCACATTTTAAATTCATGATGCCAAGTTTTATGAATTCAAAATGGTTGGGTTGTTATCTTTTTAGAAAAGAAATCTAAGAATCCTAAACTCACTTCCTAATTCCTAGGATTATGTATTGTATGGAATGCATCTAACTAATGCATATTTTTTAGATTTTCAAGTATTTTGATTCATGATTTATTTGAGGTCTTGAGTATGTATTTTTTTTATGCCTAATGCTATGCAAGTAGAAATGGACATGGGCCAAATCAATAAAAAAAGACAGGCTTTCCCAAGAAGGTGGTCATCCTCAAAGGTCAGATGCCCCTTATGTGCAATGAAAAAAGTTGCCCAATTCAAGGATTGAAGCAATATGATTGCATGATTTCTGAAACTTAATTGTTTCTAATTGATTTTAAGTTATTTCCTAAGGCTTTAATTTAAGTGATGTTATGAGTTTTCTTTATTTTTATTTGAGTTTTTTAGATTTAAGTTGGGTAGAAAATTTAATTTTCTCTATGAGCTTAATCGTTCAGGCATTCAATCACAGGAAAGCACAACATAGAAAGAAACCTAAAAAGCATGTTTATTTTATTGTACACCCCAAAATAAATCAAGCTAAATTTAAGTAAATAAAATAGGTTGATGCGACCGGGCATCGCTATATACCCCAAAAAAGAAAAGAATGTGTGCAACCGAGCTTTGCCCTTATACAGCCCGGACTAGAACTAAAAAATTCGATCTATGGGGTCCTATCAACTTCAGAATCGTCACCTTCTTCAGGGACCTCCTTAGGCTCCACCAGGGACCATCAAATAGGTACAATCAGCTCCTGTTAATCTTAAACCCCATAGATCCTAACTTAATTCTAAGCTCAAATTACATTTTAAAATTCTGAAATAAAATCCTAAATTTTGCAAAATAGATGTTAGGAATGACATACAACACACCAACAGTTTATATTTCAAACATACGGTTTTAACATTAGTGATTGCCAAGCTCACCTATCCTATTGGGTTATGCTTAGGGACTTAAGTAGCACTTACATAACATTTATTTTATATTTATTACAATAGTCCCTTTCAAGCACAGCCTCCCTACAGAAAAATAGTGTTAGCCTAAAAAGAATATCCTAATATCCAGACTAGCGAACAAACAATTATAGTCATCTAGTCTAAAATAGTATGTTACAAAATAAAATAAAAATATCACATCACAATCAACACATTGGCCTAACGTAATTCTAGAGTTGGTGACCTAGTATTATAGTGTGTGAAAAGAAGGCTTGTGTGGTAAGTATGTTCTATGCTTTATTTTATTTTAAATTTTATTTGAATTAGGAGTTTGTTTAATTTTACCATTGGATGATTTCAATTTGAATAATTTTTAATTGATTTTGGGTTTTATTCTAATTTTAGATTTATTTTTTTGTATTAAAGTTGAATTTAGATTTTAAAGAATGATGAATAGAACAAATTTTGAGGTGAAAATTTATTCTAAGGGTCAAACTAAGAACCTATGTATCTTAATTAGCCCATTTAAATTTATTTGAATGATCGATTTGATTTGATTAATGTTTATTTGATTTGATTTGGATTTCAAAGTTTGAGTTTGTTTAACTTTTTATATTTTGATTGATTAATTTTGGATTAGATGTTTGATTTAATTAAATTTTAATAATTCAATATCCTTTGAATTAATATTTAATTCTTTTCTCTTGGGCTTCACTTTAAGATTTTAATTTATATGATTAATATTGATTGGATTATTTCAATGTTATTAAGTTTAATGATTTCATCTTTTCATTTAAGTTTGAGTTGATTTAGTTAAAATATTTTGGTTTAATTAACTTCTTGTTTGATTAAGGTTCAAAGCAACTTTTTTTTCATTTAGATTCTAATTAAGAGTTTGATCATTTAGTTTATTGAATTTGGTGATTTGATTTATATATTAGTTTTGGTTTAAGGATTGTTTAATTTAATTTAATCTTTTGGATTTGACTTAATTGATTTGATTTATTAAGTTTTATTGGTTTATAGATTTGCTTAGGTTAAGTGACTTAAATGCTTATTTTGAGTTCAGTTAAATTTGATTGTTCGCATTTAAAGTTTCATTTAATTTGATTCATTTATTAGAATTTTGTTAATGACTTTGAATGGTAGTTCATGTTTAATTGATTATTAAACTTGTATGTTTAATGATTAATTAATTCATCTAATTCAAATAGATTGAATTGAGCCTAATTTAATTATGTATTGAATTGATTAAGGTTTACTTTAGTTTCATTTGATTTGATTATGATTTATGATCTATTTGATTTAAAGTTTGATGATTAATTAGGGCTCAATTTAGTTTTGTTATTTATTGAATTTATGTGATTTCATATGGTTGAGATTCAAAGCTTAATTAGGATTTAATTAGATTGGTTTGTTTCATATAGTAAGCTAAGTTAATTTACTTCTTTACTTTGTTTGTTTGTTTAAATTTTGGTTTAGATGATTGATCAAATTAAAATTTAATTATAACTTTATCATTTTGATTAACCGAATTGAGTGTTTGCTTTGATTAACAGTTTAGTTGAATATGATTGAATGTTTATAGTTGATTTGATTAGCTAATAAAAGCTTGATTAGTGATTATTCTATCTAAATTGATTCATTGTAACTTAGGTTTCACTTGATTAAGCATTTGATTGTCTTAGTTTATTTGAATTAAATTTCTATAAATGAATTTTAATTTGATTGCATGTTGAATCAATTATGGTTTGATTTGATTTTCATTCTTGGTTTAAATTATTCTTTTAATTTGATTTGATTGAATTATTTCATTTGATTTAGTTTAAATTAATATTTTAATTTAGCTTGCATTAATGTTAAGTTATGTTTATTTTAAGTTCATTTCATTTGGTTTGATCTATATTAACCTAAGGCATTTAGGTTAAAGTTTGAATTCATTCTTAGATTTGGTTGATTGGAGATTAAAGTTTCGTTGGTTTGTTTAATTATGAGTTTAATTAAATTTAAGATTTCATTATTGGTTTCTTTAACCCTTAAGTATGGAAACGATTAAGTTTTTTTATTTAAATGTTGGAGAACTATCCTAAGTATTTCTGATGTTGACATAGATTATTTCAAGTTAGTTCATGATTTTATAAATTTATGAATTTTTTTAATACATTATTTGGTTATATTGATCTAGAGATTTGAAAATTCAACAATTCCCAATCCAAAGGTCAATTGGATTTAAAAATTTTATGGCAAGTGAGGATCCATGCCAATTTCATGTTTTCAAAGTTTTATCTTGATTAGATTCATAATTATGGTGTAATTAAGATTTTAATTATTTCACTAAAACCCAAATTAAGCTTAATTTAGTGAACATTATTTGAGGATTTCATTTTCATTGATTCCTCTTTGCAAGATGTTTTCAAAGAGGGTTTATTCATAATTTTTAAAAATTGGATTGATTTATTATGATTTAATTAAGTTCTTGTTAATATTTGAATTATTTAATTCAATTAATTATCTAATTAAGCCAATTTAAGATTTATTAAGTTCCAATAAGTTTCATTGATGATTTTATGTTCATTAAGGTTTGTTAAGTTAATTTGAAGTGATTTAATCCATTTTAGTAATTTATTTGATTAAAATTGAAGTTTGTGATTTGAAATTTAATATTTCATGAATTACATTGCAATAAGTCTTGAACATTTTTTCTATGGTGTGTTTTAAAATCAATTTCAATTCTCCAAAATTCCATTTTAATTTGATTAATAGTTTGTGATTAATTAAGGTTTAATTGATTTCATTCAAAGTCAAAATAAGGCTAAAATACCAAAAAAATAATTTGATATTTTAAAATTTTTAATGGATTCCTCTCATCAAGATGAATTCATTGAGCCCAAATTTATAATTTTTGGATTTTTATTTTATTTTTTATGATTTTTGGAAGTTCTAAGGATTTTTTAGTATTTTTTAAATAAAAAATTCTAATTTTTCTATTTAAACCAATCAGCGTCACGTGGCGCTGATGTCGCAGGCTCTTTCTGTGTTTCACCCCATGATTGGTCCACGATGGATCCACACAAATCCACCTCAGCTAACGGTTGCACGTGGCTTTAATCGGGACCGTTCGATCACAAATCAGATAATCCAAATTCGAACTCGCTTCGTCCAACTTAATCATAGCTGTCCATTCCAAATAGAAGGAACAAACGGCTCTGATTAGGTCCCTATTCTCATTGACGAGAACCGAGGACCCTTCGCCTAAAGGTGATAAAATTTGATGATTTAGGCTTCAATTTCACATGATTTTGATTCCAAAATGATCAATGCTCACTATACAACATATCCATATGGTTGGATCTTAATGAAAATTAAATTTTCTTCACAAATGACCAACCTAAGCTAAAGGGGTGATGGTTTGGAGAGATACCTAGCCGACGTTGATCATTGGCGGTCGAGACACTTCGAGCACCTTCGCCTCGTCAATACAAAGCTATGGGATGAATTTCATGCCTTGCCTCCCCACCAATGCCATGAAGACCAACGCTCCATCCTCCACCATCGGCCTTGATCATTTTCCAGCTCGTTGGTGGCAAGAGACTCTGGGAAGAGTTCGTTTAGGTTTGTCTCCATCCAAAGAAGGTGTAGGGAAGGTAAATTGAGGGGAAAGAATGATCCTTCCCCATTTCCATGTTTGACTGTAAGCCATGCCATCGGCTTTCTCTAGATTTGGGCTCGCCGGCGGCGATAGGCTTCAAGAAGGAATCTAATTCTCTCCTATGGGAAGAGTTCGTTTAGGTTTGCCTCCATCCAAAGAAGGTGTAGGGAAGGTAAATTGAGGGGAAAGAATGATCCTTCCCCGTTTCCATGTTTGACTGTAAGCCATGCCATCGGCTTTCTTTGGATTTGGGCTCGCTGGCGGCGATAGGCTTCAAGAAGGAATCTAATTCTCTCCTCTCACTCTATGTTTGGTGTTTGGATGGTTGGAATGAGGATCAGAGCTCTCTTTCTTCTTATTTCTCTCTTGACCATGAGCTATGGCTACTAGAAGTTTTGGGATGGTTAGAATCCGACCAACGATGTCTAGAGACTTAGGGAAGGGATCTATTGAACTCTTCTCTCTCTGGAATGTATTGGAGTGGATATCCCCTCCCTAACCACTCTGCTTCTTCCTCTTCTTGTTTTATTGACCGAGAGCCCCTCCTCATTCCTTTTTGTGTGTGTGTGTGTGTGTGTGTGCCAAAGTCAAGGATGGCTGCCTTGGATGATTGGGAAGCTTGTTGTGTAGCTAAAGGGGGCCTTCTATTGATTGGAGAAGGGGTTGACTTTATGTGTATAGGTTTTTCCTTTATTTTCTCCATACACGGCTTCTACCTCATCCCTTATGGTCATCTCATCTTTTTATGATGTTGATTAGCTGCCCAAGCCAATCCCTAAGTGAACTATGAGTTAAACTCATGTTCACTTGAGTTAAGTTTGGATTTAAATGTTTTGTTTGATTCATTTGAGTTTGCTTTAATTTAAATAAAGTTATGTTAATTTCATTTGATCAATCTACATTAGATGATGATTGAAATTATTATCCTTTGAGTGATTTGAAGCTTAATTGATCTATATTTATTTAAGTTTCATGTGATTTTAGGCTAGCTCAATCTATTTGACCTAAATAAGTCAAGTTGATTTTCTTAACCTATTTGATCATCTTTTAAGTTTGAATTTTTGTTTAATTATATTTGAATATCATTTGCTATTGTTGTTGTTGTTGTTAATATTATTATTATTATTACTACTACTATTATTATTATTATTATTTCTATTTTTTTTTCATTTGATTTGAATTATATTTTTATTTTCACCTAAATTGATCAATTTTAAATTGGATGAAATGGTCAATTTGACCCAATCAAGAAGTGTCCAATCATATTTGATTGAATGTTTAAGATGTTTTAGAATAATTGATTTCACTTGATTTTATGTTAATTTTGATTTTGATCCATTCTGATTTATAATGAGTTTAATAGGTCTAATTAGGTTCACTCGAATCAAATGATCAAATTGATCAAATTAATTTCAGATAATTATTAAATTGTATTTATTTATGATTTTAAATTGATTTTACATATTTGATTTGAATTAATTTCAATTTAATTTGGATTTTAGCTAAATAAGTTCCATTTGAGTCTATTTAGATCAATTGATTCAATTAACCTATTCGAGAGCTTACTAGGTTCAGATTTATTTATATTTGTATTTAAGCATATTTATTTGGTAGTTTTGAGCCTTTAGAGTAATTCAATTTGGTCAAATTTTAGGCCCACATAGATCAACTCTAGGTCAAATGATCTATTTGCCACTTTGAACCTCATATGAATTTTTTTTTTAGTTTATTTAATATTTATACATTGATTATGTGCTTTTGGTTCGATTTAATTTTGATTTTCTTTGATTTTATTTGGACTTAGGTGATTTTGAGCTTAAAAGGGTCAATTGAGTTAATCAACCAAATTACGTCAATCTAGGCTGAATTGAATTTATATTTCAATTCAAATATGTTTGATTTAGTTTTCTGTTGAGTTTTGTTATATTTGAGTTTTATTTGGATTCATCTGATCCGATTGAGTTAGGATAAGTTCTAGAAGGATCTATCAGGATGACCTGGTCTTTCACTCTAGCATATTGAGTTTGATTCTATTTCAAATTTGATTTTAGTTTTAATTTTTAAAGTTTAATTTGATTTGTTCTTTTATTCGGTTTGTTTACCTAGCCACTATGCATAGTGTCCTAAGTGCCTAATTAGGGAACTTCTAATCTAAGATTAGGGGGGCCTAATTACCAGGATCAGGAATAATGTTAACCTCATCCAAAAATGAGATCAACACAATCTTTAATTTAATGAAATAAATTAATAAAATTAAAAAAATTGAGAAAAACTATGGAATCACTTTAAAACATCATAATATATATTATTAAATTCAAGAAAAATATTAAATCTCATTGAAACCCATTAATCTTCAAAATAACTTAATTATATAATTAATTGAATTAATTAATTTATTTAATTGATCTTATCTTTAAAAAATCATAGTAAATTAATCAAAATTTTATAAATACTAAATGAACCCTCTATGAATTCATCTTCCAAAGAGAAATTAAGTAAAATTAAAACCCCTATAGAATTCCTAATAATTTAGGATTAATTTAAGTTTTATTAAAATCATTAAAACTTTAATTTGTCCTAACATGCATATTTAATTAAAATAAAATTTCGGAAAAAATAAGAATAGCAAGGGATCCCAATTTAGAGTTATAGAATTTTCAAACTCCAAATTAATTTAAAGTAAATAGTAATTCAAAAAAATTATAGAAATTAAGAAAATTAATAGAATTAGTTTAAAACATCTTAAATGACATCATAGGACCTTAGGAAAATTTTCTAGCACTCTAGAGTTGAAAAATCTAATTAGTCATTCACTTAAGATTTAGGGAATTGATTTTAAGAAAGAAATTAATTAAATCCTAAAGCATTAAATTATTAAATTTGGAATAAAGTAAACATTTAATTGAAAATTGCAACTAATTAATCCCCAAATTTCATGTCTAAACAAGAAATTCATTAACATTAAAGCCACCTTAAGCTTACTTAAAAATGAAAGACATTAATGATTAAAATTAAATCATTTAATTTAAATGGCCCAAGAATAAGAATGGCCTAGATTAGGATTGGCACCTAAATAGTTCATTCTTTAAGTTTCTTAGGTTATAATTAATAATTAGATATTGATAGGGAAAACTTTATCTTAAGGAATTTAATTAAATACTAAACCATTTATATAAGATATCCCACTAAAACTAACATAAATAATGGGTTAAATTCTTAAATTAATGAGCATCCTTAATCATGAAATCTAAATGTAATGGATTACTTGAATAATGAAGCCAAAACTTCTAAACTAAGCTTAAATTAAAAATCAAATTAAATCAATTAAGTTAGATTTGAAGTTAATAAGCATTCACAATAATTAAATGAAATAAGTAAGATAAAATCAAAATCAAATGAATTAAATTAAAACATGTAAAATTAAATAACCATTTTCTATCTTAAATATTAATCAAGTCAAAGAGATATAAAATTGAATATAAACTTGAGCTATGAATTTATATTCATTTTAAATAATATCAGAAGCAAACCAACATAAAATATAAGTAAGGAAAATCATTTGAAACTAAATTTAAAAGATCAATTAAAGATAGATATTAAACTAAACTTAATCATGTTAAATGATTAGGCTTTTAGCTAAAATTTAAGGAACTATTTTAAATTTTAAGTAAAGGTCATAAATTAAACTAAGAAACATTAATCAAGCCAAATAAAATAAAAGAAGAATAAAATCTTTAAATCTTAATAATATTTAAAATTAATTGAATAATATAAACTTTAACCTTAAAAGAAGGATTAAACATTAATCAAAATTAATCCGACTTAAAACAAAACATTCTAATAAATTTAAATGAGTTTAATTAAGATACTTAAGATCTTAGTTTGACTTTTAGAATAGATTTTTATCGTAAGATGAAAATCTCATTCTACTAGGATTAGGATGGTGAATGGAATAGGTTCCACCCAAAAGTGAAATCATTTTATTCTTCATTCTTTAAAACTTAAATTCAAATATAACACAAAAATAATCCTAAAATTGAAATGAAATTGTAAATCAATTAAATCATTTAAATTCAAATCATCCAACAGTAAATTAAATGAATTTTGAATTTAAACATGAATTTAAACTAAAACAAGGCCTAGTATAGCTATGCAACATAAACCCTTCTTTCACACAATAGATTAGTAGTTTACTGACCTTAGACTTAGGTTTGATAGATAATTTGTGATGTCCTATAATGTGAAATGATATATATATTTTATTTTGTGGTGTACTATTTTAAACAGAATAGCTAGGAATTGTTTGCTTGCAATCTGGATATTAGGGGCGTTCTTTTTAGGCTAATACTATTTTCTACAGGGGGATGTGCTTAAAGGGACCACTGTAATAAAAATAAAAATAAATGCTATTTATTTGGAAGTGTTGCTTAAGTTCTTAAACATAGCCCAATAAGACAAGTGGGCTAGACAAATACCAGTGCTAAGCCCATATGTTTGAAACATAAACTGTCGGTGTGTTGTATGTATTTCCTAACATCTATTTTGTAAGGATTATAAATTTATTTTGGAATTTTAAAATATAATTTGAACCTAGAATTAATTTATGATCTATGAGATCTAAGAATAACATGAGTTGACTTTACTAGCCACTGGCCTCCATGAAACCCGTGGAGGTCCCTAAAAAAGGTGACAATCCTAAATAAAGACCCCATAGATCGAGACTTTTAGCTCTAGGCTAGGTTACATAAGGGTAGAGCTCGACTGTCCATTTTTTTTTCCTTTTTTTGTGGCGTACAGCAGTATCTAGCCACATTGGCCTATTCTATTAATTTAATTTTGTTTGATTTATTTTGGGGTGCACAATAAAAAATATATATTTTTCTAAGTTTTTTTTTATGATGTGAATGTTAGGCTCTTAGGAAAACTAAATTTTCTACCACACTAAAATTAAATAACTTAAACATAAGAACACTTTAATTAAAGCCTAGATACAACATGAAAGTAACTAGAAATAACTAGCTATTATGATTCAAGAGAGCATATTGTATATTTCGCTTCACCCATTGGACTTAAGGGGGCATTTGACCTTTGAGGATAATCACTCTTCTTGGGGAATGTGCATCCTCATTTTGATTTGGACCATGATCGCTTTCTAACTACATCACATTATAGGCATAAATTGCATACTTAAGCCTTAAAATGAATCGTGAGTCAAAATACATAAAAGACTAAATTTATTACATTAGCTAGGTGCATAATATGCCAACATCATCTTAAGGTTAGAAAGTGAATTTAGGTTCTTAACCTCCCTCCTAAATGCAACAGCCCAACCATCTTGTATACATAAGACCTGAATCATAGTTTTAATATTGTTTAGGTGGTGTGTTAGACAACTCTTCCAAAGGGTAATAAATCTAAAAGAGTCAAGGATATGCTCATTTTCTCAAGTGAGAAATAAAGCTAATAATTCCCATATATTAAATTAGGTCGAGCCTCTGACTTATGTTTGAAGCATTTATAGATTTAGGGTCTGAAGCATTCTATTGAACTAAGTATTCAACCACTAGATATTTCTACATTCTTGTGTTGTTAGAATCTAAACCATAGGTTTCTAATAAAATGTCATCTCAAAATCTCAATAATTTCAAATTCAAAATTTATAAAGCCCAATGATATGATAGTTGAAATGTTTATTAGGCATCCAAGTATCAATAAGCATTTCTTACTTAATTCCTATTGGTCTTATAAAAGAACTCTTCCCCTTTGAAGTATTTTATATTGAATTTATGAATTAACAATTCTTTAAGACAAGTTTTGAAATCCATAGAAATAAAAGTCAATTTCTTAAGTCGAGAGTATTCTTAGGGAAAACTCCTTTCCACGTAGGATGTAATTAACTGTAGAAGCTTGCCATTAAATGGAACTATAAACCTAGTATAAAATAAACACCATTCTACTTCTTTATGTAGTTTAGAGAAAAAATATTTGGAATATCGAAGACCCATTAGCTTTAGGAGTCCTTATTAAGTAATTAAATCTATTATAGGATACCATGTTTAATTTTTGAGATAACTAAATAATTTTTTTAAAATCTATTTGGTGTCATAAATTTTCCCATAAATCATAGATCATAATTAAATATATTGAGCTATGCATACCCACAAAAGAAAGAAGAAAAGAGAATGACATACTATAAAAGAAAATTTGGAATATTTTAAAACTTAAAAGGTTAGAACAAATTTGCTTCAAAT
Organism: Cymbidium sinense; assembly: GCA_021442155.1. NCBI lineage: Eukaryota > Viridiplantae > Streptophyta > Magnoliopsida > Asparagales > Orchidaceae > Cymbidium > Cymbidium sinense. Next base: position 182,951,966 of record CM038216.1, read on the forward strand.
TCTATTCTCTTTTTTTTTTTTTACATCACATGAACATGACTAAAAATATTCCTACAAAACCTTACAATTTATTGTACCCATTTATATAATAAAATAGTTAATAAAATTAATATTAAAAAGAAATTATTTTAAAATTTATATAATAGAAAGTTGTTGAGGTGATACTCTATATGATATTTTGGGGCAGGATTGCTTTTCTATGTTAAACAAACATCCTCACTCCAAGGTAAGGGATATCCTTTTACTTCGGCCGGTCTCTTCCCTGCCTTGAGAGAGCTATCTCTGCTTTGATCAATTAGGCGGGTGTCACTTTACCAGGACTGATGTGTCTTGGAAGGGTGATAAAACTATACAAAAGCCTAATTAAAATTGATATGTTTCTTTCGCCTCAGTCTCGGCATGGGGACATTTGGTTTAAAGGCATGGCTATCAACCAAGCTCTGTATTCATGGATGGCAATGTTAGGGGGCCTTAAAACATCTGATCTTCTTCAATCTAGGGGCTTGGGTACTCGTGCTCTCTGCTATTTGTGCAAGCGTTCTTGAATCCCATAATCACCTCTTCTTCGAATGCTCCTATTCTATGAATTTGCTTAAGCTGCTGCTCCCAAATGGTTCCTTCTTCCTATTTGATACTCCTCTTGCTTTAGCATTAAGCTCCCCCCCTCCTCTGGAGCATCAGGCAATCAAACGTCTTAACTGTTTTATTATTGCTATGGCGATTTACTATATTTGGAGAGGAATAGTAGAATGCATCGAATGAAGAATTATCCCCTCTAATCTTATTACTGTATCAAAATGAAAATTACAGTTGCGTTGGAAATTCAAGGAAAAGCGGCGGTTCGGTTTTAGCTTTATTGCAGAAATGGAAGAACTCTGATCTTTAAATGGTTACTTTTGTTTTATTTCTTTTGTTTTTGGGCAGTGTTCTTTATTTGCTCAGGCATCTTTTGGCACCGGTTGGATCCCTGTATCACCTTCGGTATGGCTGGCCCCTATTGGTATCCTGGACGATGATGAACAGTGCTCCATTGGAGCTTTTTGCTGGCTCGGATGAAGACCTTCTCTGCTGGTTCCTCATCCTGGTGTCCCCTCTGCAACCTCGTCTAACTGTTCAAGCTATGTGCTCTGGTATTGGCTCGTGCTCCTCCTACGAATGATAACTGCTCAACGGTTTTGACGATCGGATGGAGGGCGGATCTTGAGGTTTTGGTCTTCCTTTTCGGGTCTAGTTTTCGATTATTGTGGTTTTCCTTTTTTTAGAGTCCAGGAAATTCTTTTTAACACTGCCTTTCTGCTTTTATTTTTTTCTCTGTTTCTTCTTCCTTCTAAGGATTACACTGTAACATTCTCTCATATTTGGAATATATTGGGCTAAGGCTCTTAACTGTTTTCCAAAAAAAAAAAAACGGGAGATGAAATAAAAAAAGGAAGCCTAATAAATTACATAAGCAGGTCAGCCCCTCCCTCAATCGACCCTCTCATTCCCGCTAGGCTTCACACGCATCCGTCCCCACAAGCCGAACGAGCATCCTCTCCCTCTCTCTCTCTATACGCCTCTCCTCATTCTCCTGATATGGCAAAGAGGTCACGGCCAGTTCCTTCACCCCGCTCTCTCCCCGTCAGCCACCAAACCGAACGGCAGCACTCTCTGCCCTTCTTCTTTCTTCCGAAGCCGTAAGATCCTTGCTACCTGACCCTCTACTCAGCAAGCCACTCAAACGCCACAACCTCCCCCAGCGGCCGATACACTCTTCCTCATTTCTCCTCTCCGAACTCACCTGCTTCAACCTCTCCTCCAAACCTAAATACACACTACATATCCCATCTTTCCCAATTTTGTTACATACAAACAGCAGCTTCCTCTTCGACAGCACATCTCCATTTTTCGTTGTTTAGACCAAAGAAACGTAGCTCTCCTGTTATAGTTCTCAGCTCATTGCCCCCAGCACCCCTCTTTCCCTTTGATTTCCCATCAATTTCAATTTCCGTCCAGCCACACAGCAGCACAAAAGAAAAAGAAACGAAACTTTTCTCTCTACTTCACATACCAACCTACTTAGCTGACCCTATTCCTCTCTCATTCTTCATTTTCAGCGCATATTACATTCTGAATTTGATATTCAGGTAGGCAAATTGGAATATATGGTTTGGAGTCCTTTCCTTTTATTGTCTGTTTAAGATAGCTCTTAATTATTTCCTTGATACAGAAGGCTATCCCACTGCTGGGCTAAGAAAGACAAAAGAAAAGTGAAATTTTGAATTATTGTATAACTAAAGGATTCATTTTTGGTTGTATGAGAGGGACGGAGTGCAAAAATGAGATTTCTTAGATTTAGTAACGGCTGAAATTAAACAATCAAGTTTATGAACTATAAGATAAAATAACATCAGAAGAATAACACAAATTATGCTATATTTTTCTTGCAGGTGAGACTTTGTACACGTCTTTCTTGATACTATGGAAGATAGAGTTTCAGGTTATAATTTATATCACCAATATACATTTTTTTTTGGCATGGTGAGCAGAAATAGTACCCCGAAGTAGCTTTTTATGCAGAGATGGCATCGGGATGCTAAAATTTTTTATCAAAATTGCACATTTATAGGGGTCTTAAATGAGGACTAAATGAGATCATTTAAACTATCATAACTTATTTAAACAAACTTATATTAAAATTCAAAGGAAAATTAACTTGCAAATGATAAATAAAAAGATCAAATTTTACTTGAAATGAAAATAGATGTCGGAGGCTTTGAACTTGCAAAATCTCCACAAGAAAATTAAAGCAAGGAAAACAGTAGATTCAAAAGAAGAGGATGCCCCTCTATGTATAGGCAAAATTGGCCCTCATGTGGACCCCACAATGATTAATAGTAATTCAATTCCATTAAATGTTGAATTGTGGAAACAATGAATCATTAAGTAATGGGTTATAAAATTGAGAAAATTTATTAATAAGTCATAAATGTGGAGGACTTTGGAAGTGCTTCATGTACAAACCATAAAGTAGCATGTAGCTCTAACTCAAATGCTTTAAAATCTATGTAAAATACCCAAACAAGTTAGGTTTTTATAATTATCTGGAGATAATCATTCATGCAAATAAAATACATTAAATATATGCGGGGAGCATTAATGACATATATTTGAAGAACTCACATGTTCAACTTAAATGCCTTGATATACATGCGGATTTGCAAAATGAGATGAATTTTATGCAATAATATTGTGCTTAATTTAAGCATCTAATTAATTCATACGAATGCTTTAAGGAACTAATTTTTTACGCATACAATAAGTCAATCTTATATTTGAATCTACTGGTTCAAAATGCATGCAAATACTCAAATGAAAATGAACTCATTACATATATTTTGAAGTAGTTCTATGTATTATTCAAGTGCTTAAAGCTTGTGTAAGCTTGCAAATATGACAATATGATATTTTCAAACATTATGAAACTAATCCATATCCAATCCTGTTGTATTAATACATACATATGTTTTAAAATTCACATGGTATATCAAAGAAGTAAATCTTTATATATATATATATATATATATATATATTGAAGCAACCATTAGCCAAAATTATGTGTTTAGAAATATGTGCGAATACTTTAACAAAGGTGAATTTGTTATACACATTTTGAAGGAAGTTTATGTTATATTCAAATACTTCAAAGCTTATTGGAGCTTTCAAATGAATGAATTGAACATAAACATGCATTATGAGGTGACTCCATGTTCAATCCCATTGTATTGGGATGTGTGTGAACCATTTAAATGATTTCTTTAACTTCAAATTTAATGCCTTGAAGCATGTGCAAATTCCATATGAGATCAATTAAATGCAATTATTTAAAATTAATCATTCACCTGCATGTGCCCCATCACATGTGTAAAAAGCTAAACTTAGTGTCTAAAGATATTGTGTGGTTTCACAGTTGGGTCTGGGTTAACAAAACATAATGATATTGTTATAACTTTCTTAACTTGATAAAATCTTTGAGAATCTAATTTTGTCATACGATAAAGTGACTGTCTCCTAAATCCCTGATGATGGCTACGTTGATTATAGAATCCAACCGGAGGAGATTATTTATGTTTAAACTTTTATAAAGCATTGTGTCTTAACAAATTCATAAATAAAAGTCAAAAACCTAATCCTTTACAAGCAAATAAGTAAAGTTGATAAGGTCTATCTCGATCATGGCCGTGTTAACTAAATATTTCAACCGGAGGGTCATCACTATCAAAGTTCATTCAATTCTTAATATTAAATCATTACATGTTCAAACCTAAATCAATTATAAAATGATCATATGTTTAAATTAAAAGATACTAATTTGACAAAATTAATCATTTAAATCTAAAGCTAAATTCATTCACCCATTTGTAACTATTTATCAATGGTGACAAATTAAAGAAATTTTTACTAACAAAAGAGTCAATATCAAATCAAGCACATTGTTGTGTTCGTACTCAAATAATCTCATGTCAGCAAGGACATGACCCATGTCTTCTATCTGCATGATTTTTCCACCAAATGGTACCAAATAAATTATGGTTACGACCGGAGCCATCTGACTGGGTGTTTCATCGTCAAATAATATCATTAAACTACGGTCATAACTATAACCTGTATGTTTTCCAATGGCTTTGCTCCTCGAGTTATAAATTATATAATATATTTGATTGAGCAAAAAACTCTAATGTTAGCTAAGGTTAACATAGATTTGTCCCCTTAGACAAATACCACCCAAGTCTTCAAGAAAACTTTAGACGACACAATACATTGCTGCTGACAAAGATCCTTCTATTAGGTTGTGTCGACTACCTCCTTTAACCAAGTAAACTATGGATCACGACAACTTAGAATGATAGAACCATGGGATTTTGATCAAGCACATCATCATTACCCCAAACATATGCTTTATATTGAATGATAAATTTAATAAATTTAAACTCTACTCATTGCTACTATACACTAAGCAAATAGCGACCCACCAATTAAAAGTTCTCTCTCAGTATTGGGAGGGGTAATTAACTATAGGTGCTTGCACCTATAGAAAACTTGGAACCATAACTAAAGTTCTCGTAGAATGAGGGCGATATCTCTGGGTAGTGTCTTATCTACAAATGCACGTTCCTTCTAAAAATTTGATTAATATTAATATACACTCTCTTCATTAAGTGGTTGGTGTCAAATTTTTGGAGCCCATGATTTCTGATAACTCTGCTGGGGAAATATTTCTCTTTCCATCTTTGACTAGTTGAATTTGAGCTATAGTAGTAACCTAGTATATATTTAAAATTGAAATCAAAATGAAAATGAATTTTGAAATTAATCACAAAAAGAAATTATTAATAAACTTAAATGTTTTCTAAACTGGGTCTTGAATTATTTTAGATTTATTCAAAGCCTGTATTTTATTATGTTGTTTTGTTCTGTTATGTCTTTATATTTTAAAAGTATGGGGTAACATATCGATTATTAATTACTAATCCCTATCTTTCAATTTGTAGAATAGACCTTTAAAACACTCCTTTTATTGTTACCCTCAGAAGTGGTGCCAACATCTAGTTGGTCAATGTCATCATCAACACTAGAAACACTGAAGCTACCATCCAATTCGGTAGCATTGATTTCCCGGCTATTACTACCATGAATATTACTATTCAAGGTAGCATTGACAAGCCCCAGTCTGCTAAAACCTATGCACAACATGCACTCCAACCTATGAAAAGATCTGCTGAGGCTACCACAACCACTACTACTAAAATGCCTCTAAAGGAGTCATTATCTTTGAGAGGCTTGGTTGCCCAGAGAATCTGGTTATGAAAAGAACTGTTACTAGGCAATTTGTATCTTTAGTGTTCCAAAATGACACAAGTTTATCATATGAACCATTTTCCCTGAGAAGGCACGATGTCGAGGCTTCTTCATCTTGAAGTAAGTTAACCCCGAGGCAGCAAAGAAGAAAAAATTATGAACTGTGTGCTCAATAGCCACTGCTGGTGCTGCCAGCTATACAATCGACTATGTTGCTATAAGTGAGTGTTTCAACCCATAACAAGTTTGATAACTTAAGGTGGCTGAAGCAAAACATCCCTACTAGTGAGTTCAAGTAATCTTTCTAGGCCTAACAACATCAAGCTCTGACTCCCCCAATGAAGAGACCTAGAACTATATCCACAATAGTGCATCAGGTCCTGAAAGTAGTAGAAGAAAGAGGATTGATGAAGAGAAAATATCAAGGTTCAATCACCAGGGAGAACCAAAAAGCTCCATAAAAAATACCATCTTCTATAATCACGGTAGAACAACAATCCGATTAATTTTCACACAGTGAGCATCAAGGCATGACACTTGGACCGCATGTCCAAGAATCCACCACCGAAAGGTCCCAACAGAAGAGCAAGCAAATTTGAAAGCCAAACCTTAAAAAGAAGTTATCTCAGAGATAGATAATGGCGAGACATTGGTGTGCACTCTCAGGGATCCGCCATAATTAAAGCTTATAAAGAGTGGGTACCCAAAAAAAAAAATCCCAAGTGATGAAATCCTTGATGGTTGACACCTTAGAGAATCCTCTAGGGGATCCCATCGCAATCATCTTCACATCTTCGAGAGAAGGTTAACTTCGATTGTAGTTCTCTAATTCAAGAAATAACTATCCCACGATCAAAACAAGAAATCCATTGGAGACATCGATCATAGATCCATATCTAAGAAGAAGAAGCTAAAGAAGAAAAAGATACATTGGCAGTCGAGGTGGTGTACAGGTGAAACACGTTGGTGAGCCATCTGACATGTGTCAATATCAACATAGATGCCATGGAGTTGTACCTCTTGCATAACCTAAAAATAAAACAAAATGTGTCAGGCATCCTTAAGTTCTTCAGGAGTAGAACAAGAAGAAGAAGAAGGGGAAAAAATACAACATTTACAGACAAAACTACCTTGGCAAAGGTGGAGAAGAAAATGAAACACTAAATGAAAGCTAAAGATAAAGAAATTGCACAATTGAATGTCAAGATGAATGAAATGATGACACAAATGCCTACAATGATGCAGTTGATGTAAAGGAATATTATAATAGGTTCAACACCTATCCCTCCAACTAATCACCAAGTATTTAACAGTGCTCATGTCAATCCTCCAGTTAATCCAATGTCCCAAACTTCAGGAATACAAATTGAGCCTGAAGAGAGGAATGAAGTGAATGAGTTAACTCGTTAGCCTACTTTTCAAACCATTCCAACCACATCTGAAGCTGTGATAACTGTTCAGTTTGATACTATCTTGAATGAGAAAATTAAAGTTATTATAGTTGTAGAGCAAGCAGAAAAATTAGTGAATAGACCTCATTCATATCACGTAGAGTATGACCAAGTACCATACCCAAAGGGTTATTTTGTGACGAAGTTCAATACTTTTGATGGCAATGCAATCCAAAACAACATCTAGCTCAATTCAAGGTGTCTTGTGGCAATACTAGGGGTAACGATACATTGTTATTTTTTCAATTCGTTAGCAGTTTAGCTTCTATTACTTTTGAATGGTATGTCGAGCTGTTGAATAGTTTAGTCAAAACTTTTGCAGAGTAAATCATGATTGTAAAGAGATTTTCTAGTGTAGTTAAGAAGATAACTCTTGCTAACTTCACCCTTAAGAAAATGGAAGAAATACTAGTCAGTAACCATATATATTACATGCTGGTGAAACATGAGCATGAAATGTGAGTAGTAATAAAAGAAAGAACTTGCAATTCAATTGTTTATGGGCAACATTAATGACAAGATGATGCATTATCTCTTAAATGCTTTAATTACTACATTCCAGGAACTTTTTGATATGGTGGCTAAATTTGTGAAGTTAAATCCATCAAGCTTCCATAGTCACTTAGATAAACCCAAAAAAAAATAAATCTCTTGATATAAAGAAGGGTGAAGCACGCTTTGCTTCTTTCAAAAGTGATAAAGAAAGTAGGTAGTCTATAATTTTAATAAAAGGAAATAACTTGCTTATCAAGATAAATCAAAACAGTCAGTCAATCCCACTTCACAGCCAAAGCTCATGCTTGAAGATAATGATTTGACCCAAGGTCACTTCAATAAAGGCAAGCAATCAAAACAAGTGAAAGGAACCAATGATTCAATAGTTCCAACCATCATGGAAAGGTTGAATGAAGAATATTCTTTCAAGATAAAAAGTGTGGCTAAACTTTTTAAGCATGCACTCAAAGCAGGCCTCCAATTACTAGAGTTTAAAAGACCTGAGGAAGCTGGACAAATTGATAATCCCAACTATTGGCCATATCATCGGGTGCTCAACCATCCTATTGAAGACTGGTACATATTCAAGGCTTAGCTGGAGAGAATACAAAAATGGATAATTCACACTATCAAACATTGTATTGGTACATTCAAAGAAGGAATCTATGAAAGTGGTCACTTTCTCTTTGATGCCATTAATCAAAATTGAATGGCAAGGAAAAACCAATTTATGATGGGCAATTTTAAAGAAGACTGCTAAAATGTTAAAACAATTTAAAAGTGTTTTGAGCATTAAGTGGAATTCATCATTAAGCTAGTGCTGGAATTCAAAGATAACCCAAGGTTAGATGTGCTTGCCTCAAAACCATTGACTCAGGGATATTGCAAAAATTCTAGCTTATCCTGACATAAGAAGCAACTTAACCAAATCCCACAAGAAAGAATAAAAAAACTATTAAATTAAGTAATAAATCCAAGAAGGAGAAGAAGACTGTGACATAGAAGAACATTAATAATATGGATGATTATCAGTAGCCAACAAGGCAACTTATCAGGCTTGTTGATTTCATAGTCAGGCTTCAAATTAACGAAGAAGCAAAGGAAGAAGATGAAGAACTTCCCATGGAATTTTGTTTGATGGTGCATGAAGTCGATGATAGCTCAGAGGAACTTTATTTCTTAGACGAGGATGAAATAGAACCCATCATGATATCCTACATGAAAAATATGAATTTGGGTAGTGACTCTGAGTCTTCAATCCAATCACTTAAGGAAGTGGAAAAAATATGTTAAAGCCACTAATTCATCTGAAGAATCAAACTCAAATGAGGTGGCCCAGATACAACTAAAGAGTGGTCGAGTGTTATCACCTCAACAAAAGAAGGGGTCAATTAGCAAAGACAAGAAAAAAGTGAAATTAATGTAAAGTTCATCCCTAAAGAATCAAACAAGAAGTCTACATTAAATAAAAGGGATTGACTACAATATTCTATCCCACTTGAGGAAAAGTTTTGCAAAGCTTAGCGTATATGAGGCACTATTAATGTCAAAGGATTTTTGCGAGAATTAAATTGGAGCACTTAAAGAACTAGAGAAGTTTGGATCATATTTTGTTGAGCATTGTTTAATAGAGATTTTGCATGCTCAAATGTTCCAACCATCACATTTTCTGAAGAAGATCTTATACTCGGACTATAGAGCATAATCACTCTCTATATGTTATAGTTGAGAGTGATGGTGTTATAATACCTCAGATCTTGATTGATCTTGGTTCCTTTGTAAATCTCATGAATTTACATACCCTGAAGTGACTACTCTAGATGTATAACATCTGGGATGAAATAAAGTGCTAGTTCATAGTTTTAATAAGAAGGGATAGAAAACTGTAAGATCATTCATCCTCCCACTCAGATTTGGAAACCTCTACACAGAAGCCAATTTTTATGTGGTCAATGTAGACACTTCATTTTGAGCTCTTTTGGGCCGACTGTGGCTTCATGAATATGACATCATTCCATCTACACTACATCAGTGTATGAATTACATAAAATATGGTCAAGAATTCAAGATCGGGGATTATATGCAACCCTTTGCGATACATAAAATGAAGATATATCACGTTGCCAGTTCTTTTATTCCAAAAGAACCAAAGCCAACAAATAAAAAAAATACAACATCTACCTTAAAATTCCTAAAGAAAAAAGATAAAGAGAAAGATGAAAATAAATGGAAGAAGGAAAAGAAGATTATCCTAAATTTTTCCAAGGATATAAAGAACAAGTCAAGAAGAACTATCCCTCATTTTGAAGTGACACTAAAAAAAGAAGATACTCCTATTAAATCCACAAATCTACTTAAATTTTGAAGTAAAATGTTGGATGAGGAAGATCATTTCAATTCAGACTATAAATTTGAGTCTTCCTTTGAAGGCAAGGTGCAATGCACATACTTAAAAATAATTATAGATTCATTTGCAGTGAAGACTATGATCATAATCACTTTTATCCCTTCAAAATATTTTTAAAAATTCACTCCTCGAGAAGTCCATAATATTGAAGAACTGGTGACTTTCTATGTGCCCCCACTTCTTGGAAGACATGGACTAAGAAGTTTGTTGTGCAAATTTGAGGGATGCAGAGGAGAAGATCCTGACTGGATAATCCAACTATTTGAAGATGAAGAAACTATGCTCACAAGGATGCCCAAATATTATCCTTCGAAAATGTGGGAGTTGATGTGCAAGCATAGGATTCATGCCAAGCAAGAAAACAAAAAACTAAACTCTTTGAGATGATGTGGTATCTAATAGGTTCTCAAACCGTTAGTAAAGGAAACAAACATACTACTAGAGGCCTTTGGAGTTTCCTCAAGAAAATTCTTTATGTTATACGCATGAGAGGATCGATCCTAAAAAAGTTAAAGCAATTGTTGAAATTCCTCCTTCAAGGAGCCTTTGCTAACTTTGTTCTTTACATGGACATCTTGCATTCATCAAAAGTTTTATATTAAATATATTGGGCAGATGCCATCCATTTGAAAAGCTGATGAAGAAAAATGCTCCTTTTAAATGGGACAAAGAATGTCAAGAGACTTTCGACAGTATCAAAAAAAAATATGTTGAATCCACCCATTTTTGTGGCACCAATCTTTAGAGAAGCCGCTCATCTTACACACAGTGACATTAAAAGAATTTGTAGGTGCTTTTCTAGCAAAACAAATGAAGAAGAAAAGGAAAATGCTTTGTACTACATCATTCAAAGATTAATATGAATGAAAAATGTCATATCCTCCAATCGAGAAGCATTGCTTGATTTGATTTTTGCTATCCAAAAACTCTACCATTATATGTTATATCATAAAATTACTCTCATCTTAAGGATCGATCTACTAAACCTCTTGACCTCTTGATGACAAGAGTGGCATTGATGGATCATTTGAAACAGTGGGCAATTATACTTCTATAATTTGACATCACATGATTCTCAAAAAGTAGTGAAGAGACAACTTATAGCAGACTTTATTACTGTATATCCTATCTCGATAGATTCATCGCTTAATGATGACCTTCCCGACGTACATATTATGGACATATATGAAAAATAATAATAAATTTGAAAAATGTATTTTAATGGAGCATCATTAATTAAATCTACTCAACCCCTGAATCTTCTAAAGGTTCGAGTTGGTATCGACCTTGTGTTCATCATGCTTGAAAGGGATATAAAAAGGTGTTTGAATAGACTAACTGAGCCATAAACTAACAAAAAGCAGAATACTAGGTGCTAGTGCCAGGTTTCGAAGAAGCCATCTCCATAAGAGTTCAAAATTTGCAAATTTATGGCAATTCTCAGCTTGTCATTAACTAAGTGTTGGATATTTACAAAATCAATAAGCTTGAATTGGCTCACTATCATAAGTGAGTTCTTGAGCTTAAGAAGCAAATTCCAAATGGCATGATAACTCGAGTCTCCTAAGCCTAAATTAGTTAAGCTGATTATTTAGCTAAATTAGCTATAGAAATGATGAATTTGGATGATGTTAATTAGTGTATGTACTCATTGAGTTATAGAGTCAGCAAATCTAAAGTCTTCACTCAAAGAGGGGTCATCAAATGCAAGCTAGGGATGTAACTCACGCTTGCTCCTCACACTTATAGATTGCTTCTCGAAGTCAACAAGAGGAAGGATCTCAATTTGAGAAAACTTCAAAACCATAAAAATGAAGTTCTTACAGTAGGGAGAAGGAGAATTAGAGGCATCCCCTCATTGACTACTTTAAGGAAGGCAGACTACCAAATAATAAATTAGTAGTAGTTGCACAACTTGAAAAAATAATTTGACTATATGCTTATGTTAGCAATACCCTTTATTGTAGATCTTTCGAGTAGATGTGGCTATGGTGTTTGGGAATGAAAGAAGCTAATAAAGTAATAACTAAAATTCATGAAGTGCTTATAGTACGCACCAATCAGGTCTCAAAATAACTTTTAAAATTAAAATAATGAGATACTATTAGTCATCAATAGTAAAAGATTGTATGGATCATGCTAAGATATGCCATGAATGCCAGGTCCATGATTATATCATCCATCAACCTCCAAATTCGTTGCACTTAACAATAGCATCTTGAGTATTGGAACAAATAAAATAATAATCTGCCCATCAGCCATTGCTTCATCTTAGACCATTATTTCTCTAAATGTGCAGAATCCACTCATTTTAAGGAAGTAATAGGTGAGCAAGTTATAAATTTTTTTACCCATAATATTGTCTATAGATTTTGTGTTCCACATCAAATTATTTTAGACAATGGGGCAACCTTCAAAAGTGTGGAGATATATAGATTTGCGATCCGCATAAAATTGATTGGCGATACTCATCAATCTATAATCTAAGAGCTAATAGTTTAGCCGAGGCTTTCAACAAGACACTAGTTAAGCTACTCAGAAAAATACTCACAAGAAATAAAAGAGAATTACATACTAAACTCATAGAGGTGTTATGGGCTTATCGCACTACCTATAAAACACTTATAAAATCCACTCATTGTGCGCTAGTGTTCGGAGCTGAAATAGTTTTTTCGCTTAAAGTTAAGCTACTTTCACTTCGAGTAGCTATCCATCATAGTATTACTCAAGACAAGAATACTCATTTGTGGAATGAAGAGCTTAATGTGCTTGATGAGGTCAGGCTCCAAGCCCAACAAAATTTAAAAATCTATTGAGTGAGGATGTCTAAATCATTCGACCATATAGTGCATCCTTGAACATTTTAAGAAAGAGAGTTGGTCTTGGCGCTGAGAAGGTCAATCATCCCTCATCACAAAATGGGTGATAAATTTGAGACTAATTGGGAAGAGCCCTTTATCATTGAGAAGGTATATCAAGGGGAAGCTTACTAGCTTATTTATCTCAAGGGTGAAAAACCAATGCCACCAATCAATGGTAGATATTTAAAAAAGTATCATACATGAAAGTGTAATCAAATGAATTGTACTTAAATTTCTTATTATCATCACATATATACATATTTTACTTGAAAATTCTCTTGTAACACAAGAATGCTTTTTCAAGATAAAATAAAATTTTTCCTGCAAGACAAGGGGCATTTTTACATATTTATTTAGGTTGACATGAGGCTTCAAACTAAGATCCCTAAATGCATAGTTATAATGATTAATGTTAAGTATCATATGGTTATACATAAACTTGAGGATGAAAATAAGTTTAATAGTATAATATTTATAAAATATTATGAAAATTCCTTTGTTAGATAGGGGTATTTTTAAAAAAAATTATATAGCTAAATGTCATGCTTTCCCTGTAAGGTATGGGGCCTTCCTTTTATATTTGGGTTGCTATCATACCTAGCCCCACATACACATTAAAATTATAAATTCATATATGTTCAAAATTCACAAGTTTCAAATTCTCACAGATAAAAAAAGTTTCAGGTCTGCAAACTTTAGCAAACCAAGTTGGAAATACATCATTATCTCATACATCAAATCTAGGACTCGAGTGGGTGCATAAGGTCAGACTCAACAAGCCTAAATATGGTCCAGTCACTGATAGGTCTGCTTGCTCAACATGCCATAAAGACTGTCGCTTTAGCCTGGTGATAAAATTCTCCATCAATCGCTCAAATTTGAGATCCAAGTGGGTGCATAAGTTCAAACTCAACAAGCCCAAATATGGCTGATTCACTGATAGTTCTATTTACTCAATATGCCACAAAGGCCATAGCAAGAGATCCCCTACTTTGTAAGTTTAAAGATAAGAGCAACCAAATCTCAAAATCCTTTGATTTGGTAACTTTAAGTTACCCATATTAGGAGATCATCTTTAATGGTCATAAGGTCATTACAAAAATCTGGCAAAAAAAAATTCTCACTCAGGAAGGCAGTATGCCGAGTTTGGCATCAATATCAATGTTAAATAACAACCCCTTCAGCAAGTATGTTAAGCATAAATCGAAGACCGAAGAAAGTTCTTCTTCAATAAGCCCTAAAAATGAGGAAGTTCATTTGTGCTTTTTGAAAATGTGATTTTGGATATTATTATTATTATTATTATCATTATTTTTTGAAAGATATGATTGTTGATTTTCTTTTTTCTTTTGAAAAGATGATTGTTCATTTTGTTTGAAAATGAAATCTTCATTCAATAAATTGAATGAGGAAGTTCATTTGTGTGTTTTTGTTTTGGAAATGCGATTTTGGATTTTATTATTATTATTTTTTTTAAATGAAATCTTCATCAAAATAAATTGAGTGAAGAAGATCATTTGTACTTTTGGAAACTATGATTGTTGATTTTAATTTTGTAAGAGATGATTGTCTTTTTGTTTTCAAAATGAAAATCCTCATTCAATAAATTGAATGAGGAAGTTCACATGTGCTTTTTGAAAATGGGATTTTGGATTTTTATTTTTGAAAAGAGATTTTGTTGATTTTTTTTTATGGAAAAGATGATTGTTCATTTTGTTTGAAAATGAAATCTTCATTTAATAAATTGAATAAAGATGTTCATTTGTGCTTTTGAAAAGTATGATTTTTTTTATTTTAATTTTGAAATGATCCACATATAACAATCATGAAGATTGTTAAATGAGGGTGATTTATGAAAATTTTTTGTGCAAAATATTTTATTATGTGTATTTTGAAAAAGTGTTTTTTTGGAAATTGATGTTTGTTTGAAGGATTTATTTTTCTTTATTTTTGGAATGAAACTTTCCTTACCATAAAAATGGTAAGGAGGAAGTCTTTAGTTGTTTTTTTATTAATTTTTATTTTCACCCATTGGGGAACCCAACGGGAGTTTTAACACCAACACAGGGTGAGGTCCTAAAACCTAAAGATGTTGGATTGCTTAAGGATGAAATAAGTTAAGTGCCAATGGAAAAGAAAGATAGTATTGGATTCATATAAAATATAAACCCACTATCGATACTTAGAAATAATGATCATTTACCAAAGATGGAGAGAGGAACCATCCCCAGCGGAGTCGCCAAAATAATTTGTGGTGAAATTTTTAATATATATATATATATATATATATATATATATATATATATATATATATATATATATATATATATATATATATATATATTCTTGCCTTCATCTATCCCCTTTAGAAAGGATGAATGAAAACAAAAATATATATATTATGCCTTGTTGGGATACCACGTAGATCTGCAGTTGTTCTTATTTGGGTGATCTAGTATGATATTAAGGAATGATGTACTATCTCGAGAGACTGAAGTCACCATCTTACAATGGACTTAATTACCTTAATAAGGACTCTTAAGGACTATGGGTCTTCAGAATGTACCAGAGATTCTTCCCTTACTTTACATGGAAAAGTAAAAGCATGTTTTATTTTAAATCAGGTTCGTTAAGTTCCCTATAGGGTAAGCCCCCATAGTTAATTACATCTTAAGAAATGAGATTCCTTAGGAATACTCTCGATTAAGGTAAATGGCAATTGTCTCCAAAGATTTCGAAGGTAAGACTATCAATTGATTGATTTATTTTTAGAAGACCAAGTGGGATTGATCAAGAGGAGGAAGTTTTTATCGAAGCTAAATGAAGATGAGTCGGGGATGCTTAAGATACTAGGAAGCCTAGTAAGCACTTCAAACTATCTTATGGTTGGGCTTTATATATTTGAAATTGAATTGATTTATTTATTTGAGTTAAATTTTTATTAGAAAGTTAGGGCTTACAATTCCATGATACATGATCATGAAAATGCCTAAGAGGTGAAGATTTATGCTTGTAGCTCACAAAGGGGAGAAGCAACCTCAGAACCTAAATCTAGGGAGCTTTGGAGAGGGCCAAAACACGATCTAAATCTAAAGAAAAAATGAGCATTTGGTTTACCTCCACAAGAGAGGATAAACTACCTGACTGTTGGACTTACAGCCGCTTGGGGGTGGCCAACTAACTCCTCCTATGATTTTAAATACATGTAGGAAAGTCATATGCTTTTGCAAGATACCTAAGTTGTTGTTTATTTAGAAAGAGACTAAGTCCTTAAACACACTCCCTAAAAGACTAGATCATATAGGGCATAATTTAATGATATAAATCTAATATAAATTTTATTACATTTTATTTTCATTTTCGACAATCAATTTGACACAAGCTTTAGGATTCATATGTTTAATGCATGAGAAATTAGATTATGGGCCAAAATCAGCAAGAAAGGAGGCGTATTTTCACCATTGCTCTCAAAGGTCAAGTCAAGTTCTCTTATGAAGGTGAAAGCCCTCTAATGAATAGTGAAATAATCTACTTTTTACGCATGATGTGAGAAAGAAAAATACAACATTCAACTAAGGGGTTGCTAATTCTTTTATCTTGTTTTATAACCTAGGCTTTAGGTGAGGTTATGAGTTATTTTATTTTTAGTTTGAATTGATTAGTTGGATAGAAAATTTATTTTTCTAAGAGCCTAATCGTCATCCAGGACATACATCAAAACAAGGAAGAAATTAGAAAAAGATGTCATCTTAATGTACAAGTTAAACAAACATCAATCAATTTATAAAGCTAACGCAAAAGAATAAAATGTCATTTATGGTCAGGCTCCATTGCACAAACCCGAAAATAAATTGGGTAACCGAGCTCCACCCTTATACAACCCGGATTACAAATGAATATACAATCAAGAAGTAATTCATTGTTATGGGGGGGTCTTCATTCTTAATTTCTTCTTTCTTCTATCTTCTTTTGGTTGGTTGGAATGTGGTTACTCCAAAGGCTTTACATAGTACATAAGACAGTCTTATAACCAATGTTCATCCTAATCACCCATAATAATTATTATAAATCCTAATTGCAAAATTACATGAAAATGAGAAAAAAGAAATCTAACTAAAACCTGCAAAATAGAGATTAGCCAAACAAACCATTAATCCCAAGCATGTATATATATAAATTAGACTTAGCACCACATATGGGTACCGAAGTCCACCTGGACTATTTTGGATTATGCTTAGAGGTATAAGCACCTACACAGTAAAAACATTTTTTATATTTTTATTACAACACCCCTTAAGCATAATCCCTTGTAGAAGATAATGGTTGGACTAAGATCGCCCTACCATTCACTCTATGCACATACACCCCAACATCCAGACTAAAACATCACATCATAAAAAAAAGCAAACCTCAAACATGCACTGCCCTAACCTAAAGCTAGATGTGGTGACTTAGCCTAATGTGTGTGCTATTTAAGGTTTGTGTGGTATACTTAGCTAGGCTTTAAGGTTGAAGTTTTCTAAGTATGAAAATGTTCAACTTAGAGGGTGATTTCATTTAAGTGATTTAGTTGATTTGGTTAATTTTATTTTGTGATTTTATTAGGTTTGAATGAACCTATAATTAATTATTAAGTATTGTAAAGAGAGAAAAAGAGAAGAGAACTTCTCTTTCCTCCCTACTTTAAGTAATTCCTAAGATAGATTCATTAAAAGATTTTTATTTAGTGAATGTTTTATTATGTGTTTTAATTAATCCTAAGGTTAGATTTTCCCTAAACAAGCATATTCAAAAAGAAATACATTTTAATATTAAGTAAAGTGAAATACTATCACAAAACACACAACAATTCATTTCTTTCCCAACATGTGTAACATGCATATGGATGAATCCTAAGCATATCTATACATAAAAATGGAAATGTTTAGCACACCTTAATGATGAATGCTAAGGGATGTTACTTAAGGAAATTTGGGATGTTCCATGTATGCATGATTTTGTTAAGTAGAAGAGAGTGATTCTTTTATCCATTTTTCTTATGCACATTTACAAGTATAAAGGACATAAGTGAGTACGGTGTCATTGTTAGCACCAGGAGTGTAAGGTACACGACCTACTTGGGGCTACTTAAAGCCTCGCAACCCCGAGGTGTCCAGACTAATATGTCACTTTTCTTAAATACATGTGCATGTACAAAATGAAATACATGGAAAGAGAATCATGCAAAAAATTTATGTTTGTTTGATTGTTTAGTTTATATGTGTGATGTGGAATTCCTTCTTAAGTCATGACATAGGAGTGTATAGGAATAGATTTAAGCAAGTGTCATGTTCTTTTCAAATGGACTATACACTTTGCAAATCCTATATAATTCTATGTTAAGAAAGAGAGGGAGAATCAAATAACACATTTTATACTATTCATATGCAAGCTCATAAGAAATTGTAAATAACATACCCTTCATTTGTAATGTTTGATTTATACAACAACAACAACAACAACAACAACAACAACAACAAGCCTTTATCCCACTAAGTGGGGTCGGCTACATGAATCCTTCGTCTCCATTGTGTCATATTATGTGTCAAATTATCATTTAATTCAAGTATACTTAGGTCATTTTTTATACATGTTAACCAAATTATTTTAGGTTTACCTCTACCTTTCTTAACATAAGGAAAATCTAATGCATCTACTCTCCTAACGGGATCATCAGATGGTCGACGCTTTATGTGGCCAAACCATCTAAGGCAACTCTCTCTAATCTTATCTGCCACTGGAGCTACTCCAACTTTTTCCCAAACATACTCATTTTGCATTTTATCTCTAAGAGTAAAGCCACTCATCCACTGAGCATCCTCTCTAACTTAACTTAGTCTTATGCTTCTCTTTTATTGGCCAACATTCTGCACCATAAGTCATTGCAGGTCTTACCACCATCTTATAAAATTTTCACTTAAGTTTAAGTGAAACTTTTCTATCACACAACAGGCAAGATGCATTCCTCCACTTCAACCATCCAACTTGAATTCTACTAATAACATCTCCATCTATTTCACCATCTTTTTGAACAATAGAACCTAAATATCTGAATTGCTCACTCTTATTAATGACTTGTTCACCTAATGTCACAACACTACCACTAGAACTTCTACAACTAAAATTACACTCCATATATTCAGTTTTAGATTCTAATGTTGACCTCCATAATTCAAGTTTCTCTTGGACTCCCTCTCTAGTCTTATCAACAAGAAGAATGTCATCAGCAAAAAGCATACACCAAGGTACATCTTCCTGCAAATGCCTAGTAAGAACATCAATAACTAAAGAAAAAAGATAAGGGCTTAAAGTTGATCTTTGATGTAATCCAACTGAAATAGGAAAATATTTTGTCAATCCTCCTTGTGTTTGGACACAAGTAATAGCTCTAGCATACATATCCTTAATTACTTGAATATAACCAATATTAACTTCTTTCTATTCTAGAACTCTCCAAAGAATATCTCTTAAAATTTTATCATAAGCTTTCTCTAAATCAATAAATATCATATGTAGATCCTCCTTACTTTCTCTATACTTCTCCTTCAAACCTCTAAACAAATGTATAACATCCATAGTAGATCTACCTGGCAGGAAACTAAACTGATTGTGAAGAACTTTTGTATCACATCATAACCTATGCTCAATTACTCTCTCCCATAATTTTAATGTATGACACATTAACTTAATTCCTCTATAATTTGCACACTCTTGTGCATCACCTTTATTATTAAATATAGAAACCAACAAACTCTTTCTCCACTCATCTGACATCTTTTTAGTCTTTAAAATAATATTAAAAAGATTTGTAAGCCAAAAAATTCCTTGATCTCTTAAACATTTCCACACTTCTATTGGAATATCATCAGGTCCTACTACTTTTCTATATTTCATTTTTCTTTAAAGCTTCTCTAACTTCAGACTTACTAATACGACGATAAAAATAAAATTCTCTATTTATAAGTTTTAAAAAAAAGTTTTGGATTTAGTAGTGATAATAGTCATTCATATTCTTACTTTAGCCAAAATATATAATTTGACATTAAGGAAATATTTCATTTTAATTTGATTTTTAAAAGTCGTGAATGCATGATTTTCATATGACATACACATTTAGCATGTTAGGAAGGAGATAAAGTGATGAAAGCATGTAAATCCATTCACCCTAATTAATTCCTAAAGACAATCCTATGGAATAAGATTTTTTAAGTAAATCAAATTATTTTAAAGAGATTTTTCTTTTGTTTGAGTTTGATTTGAATTTAGGAAATATGAAGAGGTTTGCTGGTCCTAACCCATTTCCCACATATGTATGATATTTTAGTTTATTTTTAGAACAATTAGATTGGTTTTATGTTTTGCTTAGGTTAAGGTGTACATTAAGTCCATTAATTATCCCTTACCTATGTCACTTTAACATATTTAACCAAATAATTATGAGCTAAAGTATGACATAAAATCACAAGGAATTTAAATCAGCAATGCACCTAAGAAATAAAGGGGCCTAATGCATTTGACTCATAATTAATGATTAATTAAGCTAAAGGGTTTAATTTAAGTACTTTCATAACCTTTCCCACAGTTGGTTAAATTTGATTTCCTTAAGCTACTTGGGTTATTAAACACCTAAGAATCTACCCAAGAAGGAATTGATTAAGTTATGGATTGATTTGATAATTTTATCAAGTTAATTAAGTAGGTCATTAGTGAATTAGCCTTTAATTAAATTTAGATTAAGGAAGGAAAGGGGTTTAGAGAATGACTTGGGGAAAATACCCCAAACCCATTCCATAAACCTCCTCTTCACTTAAACAAGAAATTAAACCACTATTCACATACTTAATTAAGCTTATATTAAGAGAGTGATTAAGGATTCATTAATTGATTTTCCTAATTAACTCATTAATAAATCCTAAGAAAATTAGAAAAGGCAGAGGCCATCCCACTAAATACATCAGAAAAACTTGGAATTAATTAATGAAGTAATTAGAGAGTAATTAAAGTTATTAAGTTTTCAAATAAACCTATATTAGGGAAAACCCACTATTCAAAATCAATCAAAGTTAATTTTAGATTTTTCCCATTTGAATTATCTTCACAATGCATTTTATTTTGTATTTTTCTGATTTCTCTACATTAATTTATGTTATTTTGAAGTTTTCGTATTTATTAGGTAATTAAATTCCTAATTATATGACTAATCCCATCGGCGCCACGTGGATCTCCGCGGTGCACACTTCCAAGTGGCGCGACGGGATTCGTCACTTAAGTTATCACATCGGCTGCACAGTCAGCCGACGGCGCTACGCTCTCTCTCTCTGGATCGTTCAATCAAAGAGCATATGGTTGAGATCGAGCTTGTGGTTTCTAAAGGGATTAATCACAGATCTAGCTTGGATTAATTAGGACCATCCATCCAAAACACGCAGGATGGACTGCCCATGATCCGTCACTGAGCCTGCCCGCGGGAGAGGGCAACCGTCCACTCTTTAGGGCATGATCTGAGCTCGATTGAGCTCAAACTCAAACCACATCATCATCATGCAAGGAGCAAGACATCCAACAATCAATTTGCAATGGGGTGAAAGTTTCTTTCACAAAGGACCAAACACTTCCTATTCTAGGCTCGATTTGAAAGCATACCTTGCCAGAGGCTATCACCGGTGCTCCCAGGGTAGCTTGTCAGTGGAGCGAAGCTCTGTTGAAAATTTGAGGGCTTGAGGTTGAGTGGATGTTCCCATGGACCAAAGTGGGCTTCAATTGCTTGCGGCTTTGATCAAACTTCCCTCTCTCGTGCCTTGAGAACTTGGATGAAGACTTGGGTGAGCTCGATTGGGTTCCCTCAAGGTGCTTGAAGGAGGAATTGAGCTGAAATTGAGTATTGAGTGAGATGGAATTTGCCTTGAGCTCCCCTATTTTAGGCTTAAGGAAAATTGAAAATGGAAAAATCAAATGAGCCTTGGGAACCTTGGAGAAGCTTGAGGATGCTTGCCCTGAGTTCCTTAGCTTCGAGTGAGTAAAATGAAATGAAATTAGGGGAGTAAATCTTCTTTAGGAGGATGGATGGCCGAAGCTTCCCTTTATCATTTTGATCAAATCAATCAGGTTGATTAGGTCGCTGAGGTGCCGGGCTGAGGAGTGGAGTGGTGAAGCTCTCATGTGCTCAAGAGAGTGGAGGAGGGATCCCATGTGCTCAATTTTCAAGTGGGTGATCAGTTTTGGCCTTGGGTTAGGTTTGGCTGACCCAAACCCATTAGATCATGTGCACCACACCCACTAGTGTCCACTTGATCTACTAAGAGGGTGTCAAGTGTTCATAAAAAGGATATGACCAAACCAAGTAGAATTGGCCATATGTTACCCCTTGACCTAGGGGTAAAATGATCATTTGTCTTTGATTTCACTTTGGATTTAGAATAGTTTGAAATTAGGTTGGCCCAAATTTCATGAAATTTGATGTCATTTGGCTCATGTTGACCCATTTAGGTCAAAATG
This sequence comes from Cymbidium sinense, assembly GCA_021442155.1. Taxonomy (NCBI): domain Eukaryota; kingdom Viridiplantae; phylum Streptophyta; class Magnoliopsida; order Asparagales; family Orchidaceae; genus Cymbidium; species Cymbidium sinense. Next base: position 182,974,552 of record CM038216.1, read on the forward strand.
GGTCAACTTGGGTCTAGTTGACCAATTGGTCAAATTAGGTCAAACCAAGGGTTGGGTCAAGTTCATATGACCATTTGAAATGTTTTGGCATCATTGGTTTGGTTCAATTTGGTTTAATTTTATATTTCATTTAGGTCAAATGGGTCAAGTTGACTAATTTGACCCATTTGACCTATTTGGGTTTGGTCATGAGTTGGTTTAGGTTTCATTGGTCATTTGAAATGTATAGGTAGCTTTTTTTTTAATCAATTTGGGTTTAATTTGATTTTGGCTCAATTTAACCTTTTAGGTCAAGTTGGGTTCATGGTAAATTGGGCTAGGTTGGGTCTAATTGGCCAATTGAGGCTTTGGTCAAGTTGAACAATCACTTTAGAAGGAATTTGACCCATTGGTTGCAATTGATTTAGCTTAGATCAAGTCTTGACATATTTTGACTTTTTAGGTCAAGTTGGGTCAACTTGGGTCAAGTGGCCCATTGGGCTAGGTTAGGCTCAAATGATGACTTGGTCAAGGTCAAACATTGATCATGAATTAGTTTTGATCAATGGTTTCAATCAATTTGGCCTATGGAGGATTTTGGCTTGTTTAGGTTTCATTTTGGCTAAGTGTTGACTTGGTCAAGCCTTAGTTAGACTTGGTTTCACCTAATTTGAGTGATTGATCATCTCATGATGATTGTTGCTCACAATGTGAGGCTTAGGGCTTAGTTCAATTCAATTTGGGTAGGATTAGAATTTGGCTCAAGGTACTTTAGCTCACTTTGGGTTAAGTGAGCCTAAGTGGGTCAATTGACTTGATCAAGGCTTGAATCAAGTTTGACTGAACTCACATATGAATTTATGATTGAAATATAAATCCATTTGTAAGTGATTTGGAGTCAAATGAGTTTTGATTCATTTGACAATTTCAAAGTTCAAAAGGTGAACATGAGTTTGATTTGGGTTTGAGTTTTGAATTTAGTTTTGATTTGATGATCGAAGTTTGGGTTTATATTTGGATTCATGATTGAAGGATTGATTGAATCATGAATAAAAATCAAGGGTTTAGCTTTATTTGAATTTGATTTTGCTAGGTTTAATAATAATTGACTTGAAAATTTTGGTTGAATTTGAATTTGAGTTTTGAATTTACTTTTGATATTTAAATTTATATTTCATTTATATTTGTGAATATAAATGAGAATATAAATGGGTTATGAGAAAATTTCTTGAATTTGAATTGATTTGGATTTGAGCTTTAAGTGCATAAGATGAAATCAAGATGGCTTAGGAAAGATTTTTGGAATCTGGAATTCAATCATGGGTTTCAATCATTTGGAATTGATTTAAGATTTGAGAAAATCAATCAAGTTGGAATTGATTTGAGTTTGAGGTTGATTTGAATTTGGAACTTGACTTGAAAAGAGGAAGTGAGGATTTGGTTCAAAGGTAGGTAAATTTTTCTAACACCCCTAAGGCATAAACGATTCCTATGGCTAACTTTTATAAGTCTCTAGGGTTAGGTTAAGTGTTTACATAATCACTAGAAGTGTCTTAAGACTAAGAAAATTCTTAGTGTCTAAGAGAAGCCCTATGTCTAAGATGGAGGGGTTGAGAGCTCATTCTAAAAATGAGGTCAACAATGGGAAAATCATAATAAATTTATTTTATAATCACAATGCCAAAATCTTGCTCAACATTATAATCATTAATTGAAATTATTATATTTTATTGATTTTTATTGATTAGGAAGAGAAAGCTAGTTGAGATTGAAGATGAGGAAAAAGAATGAGAGGATGCTAACATAAATGAGGGTGAGGTGAGAAAGTATTTAACTATAATGATGATTTTAATAAAAACCATTTAAGTGAAGAGAGTGAGGAAGATTTTTAATTTATAAATTATAATCTTAAACTACTTATTTATGTTAGATTAAGAGTTAGAGAGTGAAGCTTATAGCCTTATATGACTTTTTATGATTTTATTTTGACATCTTACTTGGATGTTAATATGCTATTTATTATATCGAATGCTCCATTAATTTCATCATGATTATGGCTTAAAGAAAGAAAGTTTGATTATGTGGTAACCTCATTGGAGTGGATGCTTCTCATTTTTCTTTATTATTTTAAACCACAATTTTATGGTCACTCTTACAAGTTCCCTACTATTGTGTGATACAGGTTAATATTCAAGAACTTGAAGGTTTCTCTTATTACATAAATAATATTTAAATTATCGCCTTCTCGCCTATAGTCTTTCCACCTATGATGACCCTATCTTCTCACATTTTTTTGTAAACTTTAACACTATAGAAATTCTTGAAAGAGGTAAAATGATCATCTCAGAGAATCTCATATTTATTATCGATATTCAAGGAAGAAAAAAATGCAACAATATATTTCTATTAAATGCCCAACCTTTTGATGTCACCCTTAATATCAATGCTAAAGACATTAATGAGAAATTCATAAATATTTATATAACTGATAGACATCAATTTGAGTGGTTGCATCTCATATTTGAGAAGGATCCAAGTGATATAATGATTGTTAAAGGAAATATGCTTGTGTAGCCAAAGATGTAGTATATACTATTATTAGGATTTAAGAAATATGCTTGCCCATCAATTTGATTTCCTCTAATATCTTTTAATAGTTAGTTTCTTAATTTAGTTTTTTAATTTTACTTCAAACCATCACCCCATTTTGCCTATTTGATTAGTACAACATTGAAATAAATTCAATACTTGATCATCCCAATTTCTGTGAGATGATATTCTACGCACTCTTTATTACTTGTCAAGATCACATGCTCTTATGCACCAAATCATTTGCAAACACTCATCTTCAAATAGCCAATTTTGGCGGCACATTCTATTCTCTTACTAATCTTTGATGCTTAGAAAGTTTTTAGTATGGCCAAAGATTTTGGGAATAGTTGTGATATTTTTAACGTTTTGTTGCATGAGCTTTAGATCGGCTAGTTGTCAACAGCCTTGCCCGCTCCCATCTCAGTCTTAGCAGAAGCCTCTAGGCTCTAGGCCTAGTTGAACCCCATGAATCATCAAGTTCGATTCATTTTATTGTGTTCCCCAAATTTAAATCACATTCAATTTTCGTTTCCACGAGTCACTTTATTTTCTTCCCCAAAATAATTCATCTTTCTCCTCAAAATTTAGTGGTATGTTGCTTTCGTTAGTCTAGATAAGGCTGTTTGATTGCAAACAGGATTTAATTCAAATAGGCTATAGAAGTCAAATTCAGAAAGTTATTTGATAAGCTGATGATTAAATTTAATTAAATCCTATGATACTATTTAGTTATTTATTGCAGTATTTAAATTAGTTAGTTTAAATATTATTTAAATAATGAATATTTAAAGATAATTCTTATTATATTTATTTTTGAAAACTAAAAAGAGTAATTAAATGTTATTTATTTTTTCTAATTAAAATATTTATATGTACTAAGTTGAATTAATAGTTAATTTGTAACTTATTAAGTTATTAAAAATAATAATTTCTATATAATCAAATTTACTTAAGTGAATAATTATATTTAAATAATATTAATTATTTTAATTAATTTATCTTTTAATTAATATATTCATGTCTAACTTATGTAGAGATTTTTATTAATTAGAATTACATTATCTTAATTAATCATTAATTAATAATCTAATAAGTAAATTAAATAATAGTTTCTGTTTAATCTATTTACATAAAGATAATATTATTTTGCTTTATTTTTTTATTTCATTTAAATAATTAAAAATTTAATTAATTAAACTATAATTATCACAAGATAATATATCATTTAATTATTAATTAAAAATATATTAATTAATTATTATCTAAATTATTTTAAATCTATTAAATTTAAAATAATTTTTAATAAATCAAAATAATAACAACGCCCTCACCCTTCCCTCTTCTTCCCGCGAAGGTGACCCTCGTCTTTCCTCCCACCCCGCTTCGCGCGTCTCTGCTTGTCTAAATTCCTTTAATCCGTCTACCTGCAGAATTTAGTAAATCCGGATTTAACCATGCGAAAGCGGCTTTAGTGATTACACAAAGCCGTGGATTTAACTTGTCCAAAAACACCGTTTGGCTGGATTTAAGTTAAATCAGGCTTAAATCCCGCTCAAATCCCGCTCAAATCCTGCAACCAAACAGCTCCGCTCAATCTCAGTCTGAGCACAACTGCTAGGCCAAGTTGAATCACATGAATCGTTAAGTCCGACTTATTTTGTTGTGTTCTCCAAATTTGAATCACATTCAAATTTCGTCTCCGCAATTCACATTATTTTCTTCCCAACACAATTCATGTTTCTCCTCACAATTTCGTGGTATGTTGCTTTTGTTAGTCTAGATAGGTTTCTCTTCGAGATCTAGTGCATTGCTTGTCGGAGAACCCTCGTTTTCTGCTCTTAAGTGAGTTGAAGTAGATGGAGCGCTTCTGTTCCCAGGTATATGAAAAACACATTAATCTCAATGTATTTCCCATTGCATCTGTGAGTTAAAGCAATCTTTTTTTTTTCCTGGAGCATGATCTGCTTTATATTTCTATTTTGTTGTCATTGCCATGGTTTATCATTGCCACTGCAGAAGAGGAAGTTCACTGAAATTGAAGAGAGTAACAAGAAAAGAATCTCTGATACATTGCAAAATCAATCAGGTATTGTGGTTTTCCAGGGTTGAGTTCTCCATCTTCTTGGTTTCGCCTTGAGCAATTAGAAAGCTGGAACTGGACTTGCAAGATGTTTGATGCTTGGCTTGAGAGTTACACAGCTCATTTCATTATAAACTTTCTCTTTTTTTCTTTCGTCAACTTTATTTAAGTTTTTTTGTGAAAAAAAGTTAAGTTTGGGGAGGCTATTCTAGTTTTAAGTAATTGATAGTTGAATTTCTTGCAGCTATTGAACAGCTGATAGAAGATCTGAAAAATGAAAATGACCTTCTGCATGTGAAGATGCAAGTATCAGTATATATGCAATTGTGGATAAATCTTCTAGAAGCTTCATGCTATCGGGAGATCAAATAATAAACAGCAGAAATTCTAAGATAACTGTTGATTGTTTGCAGAGTGTCCATGCAGGAGCAATACCAAGAGAGCCAGAAGCTTCTGTTTCAAGAGAGACAGAAAAGTATGTACCGATGTTCTCTGAATGTCTTGATTCTATTTTGTTACTTTCACCATTTGACTTGGGAGGGTTTAATACTTTCTCTCCATGTGGCTTGGAAAGTTCATTCTACGTTAGTCATCTTCATCTTGAAAACTTGCTGACGTTTAATGCATTCAGTTCTTGCATCTTTGAATAATTCAGTTTTAATGATGAATGGAAGGGTTTTGAAGCAAATTTTTATATAGTTTGATTTTTACTAGCGTCATTTTGGATGTATCCAATTAGTATAGACCACTTCCAAGTACCATTTATAGTTGTTGATGAGGGTTTCCAAATATCAAGGTTTATCTTGCAAGTTCTTTTACTTTTTTTTCATATGAAAGTTATCTTGATATCAGATTACTGTATTTCCCCCTACTCCATATTAAATTCTGTACAATAAGATTATGATTGATGCCTACTTTATCATCATTATTAATGTATGTATGTGCTGGTTTCAATGCTTTTGAAGTCAATACTTGTGGCAAATATTAATTTTGCTATGATCTTATAACAACAACAAGAACAACAAGTTTATCCACTACGTGGGTTGGCTAAAAGTTTATCTTTTGGTAGAATATTGAAGTTATTTCATTGAAATATAATTGCAAGGCTAGTTCATCTTCATTATATTTTAATTATTTAGTAAAAACCCTAATATTTGCAGCTATTTTAACAGCAAAAGCACTGTCCAATGAAGTTGAGGCACTTAAAGAGACATTAGCACAGAAGAATGATAATTTAGAAAGTGCATCATTGGGATCTCCCTGTAGAAAATCTATCATCAGGTTTGAGGACTCAAATGAATGCTTACCAATGAAGAACTCTATAGATATACCATCAGGACAGAATCAAGTTCAAAGTGAAAATACTGCTATCATTTTGCGTGAAATTGATAATGATAAAATATTGGTGGTAAGCTGAAAGCATTTATGTTTAGTTAATCGCATGGCATATATATTGTGGCCTGGCTGATTGTTATAAATTATTTTTTCCTATTCTATTAGCATCGTGATGAGCCTATGAATGTATCTCTTCTGCCAGATTGTTGCAGAATAACCAAGACCAATTATGGTATGCTTTCTATTGTGAATTTCACATGCATTTTCCCTTATATTTTTTTTCGATTGTTCCATATATTTTGTTTCTTTGGTGTCCGCTATAATATTTCAGGAACTGGAATTGACAGAAGTTGCAGCCCTTGCATATTTCATTCTCTTGTGGAACTACTAATTGGCATGAAAGTTTCCGTGGAATGCCAAACTGAAGGACTGCGCTTTTCGATTATCCATCAACTGAGTGGTAAATGTTGATTGTGGTGGAAATTAACGATTCTTCAATTTTTCATATATTACCATGCTTAAGCTACATTATATATGAATACAACATACATTCATACATACATACATATATGTATGTATACATATACATACATACATATATGCATGTATACATATACATACATATGCAGGCAGAGAGAGAGAGAGAGTATGAGTATGAGATTGGCTTTTCTCCTCTTCGAAGGAAAACAACTGTTTTTCTTCCTCCTTTTTGACATATAGCACTTTATATGATTGTCAAATTCAATATCACACATTGATTTAAAACATAAAAATTATATATGTATCAATTATTAGTTTTTATGTTGATAAGTCTAATGACATGAAAGTTTGAAAATATAATATGAATAATCATGACATATAGAAGTCATAAGTCTAATTTTACCCGTATATATCACCAATCAAATCCATCCAATACATTGAAAATATCATCATCCGCTCACGCCTCTGCTGCATCGCCGGTCTTTTCTCCTCTGAGGTCCTATTTTCGGACCGGATAGTTTTTTTCTCCCACTTAGGGCATATCTTGTATTTGATTCCAAGATAATTCAATGTCTCTATACTTTTAATTGTAATTATCTTATCACGGAGTTAGTGTTATTCCAAAAATTTTGATGTATTTGATAAAATATGGTCAAACCTTTTTAAAATTTTGTTGAATATGCATATCTCTAATTTTAATGATTTTAAAGAGAATAAGCAGTTATAATCTTGTATTTGAAGATGATAATGTCAAAATTTAATAGGGAGTATGGAATGATGTGTTTTTTCTTTGGAGGAGAAAAGTATAATTTTAATAGAGAGTATAGTGATAAATTCTTTCCTAAGGGGCCTAAATTAGATAGGACCACACATGCTATGGTCCTAATTCAAAATGAAGGAAGGATTCTAGAAATCATCATTTTGATGACTTGAGCTGGATGCCTTGACCTTCATAGAAATAAGATGCAAATTATGAAAAAATTCATTATAGTAACATCTAATTGTAAATGTGAAGTGATTTATTAATATGAGGGCAATTATTAATACGAGAAGCATATGAAGGAAGATAAGTAGAGTCAGGAATACCAAATCACAGTTTTTGTGGTAATATTGTGTTGTCATTTTCTGTATGGCTTAAATAATACCACCACTCGGTTTTGAGATATGAACAAACTGGTCTCTAAGGTTTTGTGGTTGTGAAACCATGAAGGATGTGCATGTGCAATATAATACTTTCTCACAGCAAGCCAACCTTCATGATGGAAGAAGGCTTAAGACTTTGGAAGGAGTCTCCAAACATAGTGCATAAGCAAAGAGAAAGCAAGAAATATTTTGTTGAGAAAGAAGAGAGAGAAGATGAGGGAGAGGGAAGAGCAGAGATTATGAAGGACAAATGAGTGAAGGGAAAAGAGGATATGAGTTTTCATGTCAAGTTCTTTCAATTTACATCTATCATCAATTCTTCATAATACATAATATCTATAAAATTTAATTAAATTACCTAACATGTTCTAAATGACATGAACATTAACATAAATATAACAAAAATAGAGGTGTCAATACATGAGCTGACCCAACAACCTGACCAAAGTTGAACTTAGAAAATTTGGGTTTGGGTTTGCCTACCCAATTACTAATTAGTTTGAGTTCAGTTCAAACATGTAGACTAGTTTATTATTATTTGCTTCGAGTTTAGGTTGACATGAATCACCTGAAATATACTCTATTACTATTCAATTTGTGTTAAACTAGTTCAAGTTGGGCTAATTAGATTAAATAGGTTAATTTTGAGTTCATTGGGTTGCGTCGATCCAAAAATTTGTATGATTTAGATAATAAATATATTAGATGGATCATGTTTAGCTTAGGCAAGATTGGATTAAATATTTTAACCCATATAATAAAAAGGTCAAGTTTGTTTAAGCTATTTTTTAATCTATCAACTCAAATTGAAACCTTAAACAACTTGAATGATACATTAAACACAAAATAACTGGACAATATCAAAGTTGAAGACAATTTTGTGTTTGTATACAGCATAACACAAGATCAATGATCTGAGCCTATTGCTTATTGCAAGCACTCAGATCTTTGTTCCATTTGTTATATTATATAGCTATCTGATTTAAATATATATTATCTTAGTCACTATTCATTGATTTTTTTGATTGGCATCCACCCTCGGACAATAAAAATATGAGTGTACCACCAATAGGCGCATAAGGATCCAACACGCAGACTAGGATGAAGAATCGTTTGTGGTGAGTACTAGAGCCCAGACAAGAACACAGTCGCAGCCATGCTTGATTTGGGTTGGGTTTGGGTTGATTTGGTTTGGATTGGGTTTGGTTTGATTTGGGTTGGTTTGGTTTAGTTGGTTTGTGGATTGATTTGGTTTAGTTTGATTTGGGTTGGTTTGATTTGGTTTGGTTTGGGTTGGTTTGGTTTGGTTTGGGTTGGATTTGATCTGAGTTAGGTTTGAGTTGATTTGGTCTGGATTGGGTTTGGTTTGTGTTTGGTTTGGATTGGTTTGAGCTAGGTTTGGTTTTAGTTTGGTTTGATTTTGGTTTGGTTTTGGGGTTTGGGTGGTTTGGATTGATTGGGTCAGTGGTGGTTGGCTAGTGGGTGGTGATTTGGTTTGGGAGTTGGTTTGGTTATGTTGGGTTGGGTTGGTTTGATTTGGGTGGGTTGGGTGATTTGGTTTGGATTGGGTTGGTTGATTTGGGGTTGGGTTTAGTGATTGATTGGTTTAGTTTGGTTGTTTGTTTTTGGCTGGCTGGTTTGGGTTGGTTTAATTTGATTTGGTTTGGTTTGGGTTGGGCTGGATTTTGATCTGGGTGCTATTTGGGCTGATTTGGCTGATGGGTTTAGTTTTTAGTTTGGTTTAGTTTTGGTTTGATTTTAGTTTGATTTGATTTTGTTGGGCTGGTTTGTGGATGGTTTTGGTGAGTTTGGTTGGATGGGTGGTTTTGTTTTGTTTTGTTTTGTTTGGTTTTAGTTAGTTTTGGTTTATTTAGTCGTGGTTCAGTTGGTGGTTTGGTTGGTTTGATTGGATTGGTGGTTTGATTGGGTGATTTGATTTGGGTGATTTGGTTTGGATGAGTTTATTTGAGTTTGGGTGGGCTGGTTTGGTTTAGATTTATTTTGGTTGGGTTGGTGGGTTTGATTTGGATTGAGTTGGTTGAGTTGATTTGGTCTGATTGGGTTTGCTTGTGTTGGTTTGGGCTAGGTTTTGTTATAGTCTGATTTAGTTTTGGATTGGTTTAGTTTGGTTTTGGTTTGATTTGGTTTGGATTATGCTTAGTTTGGATTAGGTTGGTTTGGTTTGGGTTTAAAGTTTACTTGTCTTTTAAATGCACCAAGAAATGTCATCGAAAGTGGAAACAAGGGAAACTAAGAATGCATAATAAAAAACCAAGGGACCTTATTTTATAAATTTAAAGGGGTGATGGACTTTATTTTAACTATTTTAGTGAGAGAGAAAGAGAGTTGATTTCTAGAAACTGACAGGGTGATCCTTTTTTATCCAACAGCATTTAGAGATCACCTTTTGGGACTTTCAATCAAAATTGACTGCTCAAACAATTAATTGCTAAGATGTCATATACGAATCATATCTGCAAATTAAATTGAACTATTAAAATTTTTAAATTTACTCTAGCTACGATCTCGATTGAACTTTGTTGCCCAGTTCATTTAATTCCTGTAAATTGGTCTGCAGGTTATAATTTCACTCTTACCTGGATGAAAGACAATGATGGAGGAGAGGAGATGTTTTTTACCGAGTTTCTTCACTGGGAACTATAGAGAATATAGCTCGAATGGATGAAAGATGATATGGTTTTCAGCTTGGCCATGTGTCCTGTTTTCTTCGATAGATTATCTAGACTTGTTGGTCATAAATAATAGATTTTTTTTTGGAATGTTGAGAGGTAAGATGCTAGGATTCTAAAACCTTCCAAATTGATCAGTGGGTGATTGTTTGGTCTATGTTACGTATGGTTGCACCGCTTGTGAGTTTAGCTGTGTTTGTTTTCAGATTGTCGCTTTACTGATATTTGTTCTTTACGATAGCTGAATAATAGGGTCTTTTTTTGCTTAGTTTTTATTTAATGTTTCCTGTTTTATAAGAGTAGCTGTTCTCGAAAGAAGTGAAATACCACGCATTTTTTTTTTATAATTTTCAAGAATTTTGATTGGATCTTAGAAGTTTTTGTTTGATGAAATATTTTTTTTAAGCCACGCATAAATCTAAAGGTCTGCTTGGGATAAATTATATATATTATATTTATTTTTGATGTTATTGTTCAAAAACAAATATTTAGTGTATTATAAGTGATTTTATTTTTTATTTATGAAAATAGTTATGTAATTTTAAAAAAATTAAAACAAATTTACTCCTTGAGTTTTTCTTTTCTTGAAATAACTATCATTATTTAGTATGTTTTATTTTTTTTATATATAAGCTGTGCTTCTTTTAATAATGTTTAAATGCATCATATTCTCATAAGAGATAAAGATTGTTTTTCGTAGTATTTATGTTTATTTATATAATATAGTATATATATATATAAAAATATATTATATTAAGACAAATATTTCTTCAATTAATGTTTGAATATTATTTAAAACTTATCTTGAAATAAAAAGACATGATTTAAATATGATTGCATTTCTTTGGATATATATATATTATTTACAACTTTTTTGATATTTTTGACAACGTGTAATATAAATGTGTATATTTATGTATTTATGTGATACCAAAATAATGATTCTGAGAAAAATTGCAATCGAGATTTTATCTGCAGATTAAATCTAGGTTAGACTTCTAATAAGGCTTCTTGATGCCAAGAAGACATAAAATTAGTAAAGCAAAGTTAAATCAATGCACAACTACAAGGAAGATGAACATATGAAAAATATGGGTCTTTATTAACAACGCAATCTTTCATTTATAAAAATATTAGTTATGATTTTCATGACATATGATGAAAATATGGGTCTTTAAAATGCATTTAATTTACCGATTAATGTGTTTTGGGTATTACACTTTTAAATAGTTCTTCGATGAGCTTGGTATAAGTAAAATAGGCTGTTTCTCATACTGCGATTAGTTAAGTCAAAGATATAATGGCAAATGGCCTCAAGCTAATTTGAGCATTGTTTCAAGCATTGATTTCCACCTAATACTAGGAATGCCTTCCAACCGCTTCAATATTTTGAATAGTTTTTAAAACCAGTCTCATAATGAGTATTATGTAGTATCTTTCCTTTGGCGTTGTTCTCAGTTGGGTGTAAGAGAATATAAATACTCATGTGGGTCTCTTTTCAAGTAAACTAGGACACTATTAAATAGTGTAAATTCACCTTTGTTGAATTTTCTTTCTAGCATTAAATATATAGCATTCTTCAATATGATGGCTAATCACGATGAAATGGCAATAACTTGAAATGTCGCTTGATCCGACTTTTAGGCCACTAGCACTTTGATAACTCCAACCCTGCTTTTATTATCTGTTGAATTAAGCTAACCACATTTTCTTTTTCTAAAAAAATATTCTTTATTCATTTTCTCCTTGGAGGAGGAGCATGCTCACTAATCATCTCCTATCTTCTACTTCAGATGTTCCAAACCACCCATAAAGGTTTGAGATTAATTGCCTTCGAGAAGAATTTCTAACTAGTGTTGTTTTTCTCTTTCAACTTAAATAAACTGTTTTCTTTATCAATATTATAAATTATACATTTTATCTGATAGAGCTATAAGGAGTGGCATGAGTCTGACTTATTCTACTATTAAATGGATTACTCCTTTTGTATTTGTCTGAGTGCTTCTTAGACTTGAAAAAAAAATTCAATTTCTCAAACTTTATCACTTAATCAAATAGCTCCTAGAGTATTTTAATAAAGCCCATGCACAGATAGGGCACCACTTTATCATCAATATTATTCGCACTTCAAACTCATGTTATGCAAGCATGTTAGATACTTGGTAACTAATTCATCTATCCTTCTTTTCTCTAAGGTGAAAGTTGCAATAGTTATTTTCTCAGTTGTACTAACGAGTTTCTTGATGAAGATTATTTCTAACTCGATTCGAGTCATGAACAAGTCATTAGACAATTTAGCATACAATTCGAAAGTAGTTAAACTACTGACAAACTAATAAAAAAGCTGCGCATTGTTGCCCATAATGTTATTGTAGGCCACTTTGAATTGTGTTAGGTGTTGCTTAGGGTTGCTATTGTCATTAAAAGTATTAAACTTTGGTATTAAGTAATCTTTCAGGCATAACACATGGTCATATTCTGCTAAATAGGGCTGCATTTACTCATCAGTTTATCATCCTGTTTGTCAATGATAACAACTTTAATCATTTTATTTATAATAATCTCTAACTATATAGTTATTACAGACTCAGATGTGCTTAACATACTATGAAGAGGTAGATTGAGGTGCCCATTGGTTAATTTCACACCTCACCTCATTTGCACTCTAAACTCCAGATGTATCACATCTCTGACGATAACCTAAGACCCATCGAAAAGAGATGTAATAGAGAGAGTAAATTTAGATAACTGAATTTTTTTAAACAACTATTTTGAAAATTTTATATACCACAGAATAGTGTAAAAGATCAACATAGTCGTCTAAATTAGGGATGTGCATTATTTGGTTTTAACCAAAAAACCAAACCGAACCAAAGTTTTGAGTAATTTGGTTTGGTTTTGAACTTAGTAATTTGGATTTTGGTTTTAATTATTGAAAACTTTGGTTTTTGGTTTTTGGATCGGTTTGTTAAATAAAATTTTGGATGGAACCAAATAAACCAAAGTAATTATACGTAATGCGGTATTATTAATTTATGTATAATAGACTTATCTATTATACACTTATTTTTATTTATTTTTTGAATACTTGGTAGGTGCTTTTTTGGAGGACCATTATCCAATTTTCTAAAATATTTTGGTCTCATAATATGATAATATGGTTCCATCAACTTCTAAGTTCAAAACATCGTTAAGGTAAGTAAAAATTAGTTTTAAATATTTATTTTAGCGCATGAAGTAGTTAATTGTATTTTTTTATTATATTTATGTTATTTTGCTTATTATTTGTTCATTATACAATATAAAATTATGCAAATAATTTTTAAATGTAGCAAACTTCAGTTTATCCAAAATCAAACCAAAATAATCGAACCAAATTATTATTCAGTTTGTTTGGTTTTGCATTTTATTTGGTCGGTTTGGTTCAATATTTTTAGGAATCCAAAACCAATCGCTTTTAAAATTTATCAACCAATCCATCCAAATCAACCAAACGACACCCTAGTCTAAATTCATCCAATGAAATCACAAAACATATGAATACTAAAATCTCTACATTCATAGCAGACGGAAACAAACTAATTAAAAATTGTAATACCAACTACAGAGCATCTAAAACACTGATATCAAAACAATATCTTGTAAATTACTAAACTTGTCTTCAAAACTTATTTACAATGCTTCCCTTGAACAACTCCCAAAAATAGGCAAAACTTACTCATTCACTTTCTCCTTACCCTTCCCTGAAAAATAGTTATACTCAACTGATAAGTCATACGACTTAGTAAAATAAGCGATCTAATACATGTTTGAATTTTAGAAGAATAAAACGTTAATATGCATGTGAATTAAATAATTAGAATAAATGTTGTGTGCATAATCAATTTGATTTGTACAGTAGCATAATAACTTATTATCAATTCTTCTCTGCCTAAAACTTGATATGCACAATACTACATAACACATATATCTTAAAGGTAGTTTTGAAATATGCAATGTGTAGCTATCAAAATTATTGACGAACATATCATAATGTAAAAGCTACATGAAATTTCTTTATTTTCGTGGGAGACCCTTTTGTTCCATATCATATCATTTGAGGACCCTTTTGCTTCATTGGGGAACCCTTTTGTCTCAATTTCTATGCAAGTAATATCATAATATTTGGCCAATTTTGATTACTAACACATCACATGTATAAGTTAAGTCTATTGCATGCTCATATTTTTAGCTGTAGGAAAGATAGTATGCAAATAACCAGAAATAAACTGAAACAATATACTACTTATGGAGATGCAACAAGGAGTAAGACAAAATTTAATCGTTTAGTGGCATAAACATGAAACTATGCATGTGATTGAGTTTCATATAAACTTATAATGATGATTATATGAGAACATATAGTGTAGACAGTCCATATTGTACTCAATGAAATTACAGATTGTGTTTCCGTAATTGATCATTTGAATTCAAATGCTCTGATACCATTTTTTGTCACATCCCCAACGATAACCTAAGACTTATCGAAAAGAGATGTAACATAGAGAGTAAATTCAAGTAACTGAATTTTCTTAAACAACTATTTTGAAAATTTTATAAATCACAGAATAATGTAAAAGATCAACATAGTCGTCTAAATTCACCCAATGAATGAATTGATTTGGTTTGAATTTTTTAGGTTCGATTTGATTTGGTTTGGTTTGATTTGGATTGATTAAGTTTGGTTTGGTTTTGGTTGAGTTGGGTTAGGTTAGTTGAGTTTGGGTTGGGTTGGGTTTGTGTTGGTTTAGGTTGGGTTAGGTTGTGTTTGTTTGGTTTGCTTTGGTTGGTTTTGGTTTTGATTTGGTGTATAGAACAGTATATAATATAGCATAATATAGTATATTATATTATAATATTTAGTATGCTATAGTATTTTATACAATACTATAGTATACTATATTGAACAATACACAATACAATAGTATCCAACTTTCAATACTATAGTATACAATACTTTCAATGGCTTGAGATGCTGATAATGGCTAGGATATAGGTGGGCAACATCTACAAGATCATAGTTTCATAATCCTTGTTAACCTTGTTCATACGATTTGTTCTCAAGACTATAAATACTTCATAGCTTGTCAATCACATTAAGAGCTACATGTTATTCTAGTCTAGATAAATCCTTATGAAAAACTCTACATGATAAGCATTGACCTTAATATTATCCTGCTTACCCTACATGTTAAGTCTAACAGCTAACTGATTAGTGTTACTGATACTGTACATTCCTTAAACATTGAAGTATATTTTCGAACATGAAAGCTTAAATAAATTTAATCTCTGCACTTAGATTAGTTTTTATTCCAAATATTAACCACAAATATTGGCACCAATAATTTCATCAAACTTTTCAATTTATTTTAAATTCAACTTACTCGGTTCCATGAAATTGATTCACGAGTTTTCATTTCATTCTTTTGGCACCCATACACTCAGAACTAATGCATAGAAGCACTTTATTCCTTAATAAAAGGACATTCAATTTGTCAATATCAAATTAATGCACAAATGATGAATCTTTATTACGACTTGGCAGCCATAAGAATGATGAACTAAGAACATGGTAAAGGGAAAGTACACATTACATTTTAATTGAGCTAGCTAGAATTCAATAAAAATGATATCAAAAATTTCAAAAATATTGAATTGAGTGCACCACAAAAAAAAAAAAAACTTTCAAATATATTACAATGAGATAACATTTATACTTATAAATATATTTTATTTATTTGAAAAGCTTGCATGCTATAATTCAATGCTCTTAATTTTATAAACTTTGTTGTTACAAACTTACAACAACAACAACAACAACAACAACAACAACAACATCATCATCATCATCATCATCATCATCAACAACAACAACAACAACAACAACAACAAGCCTTTATCCCACTATGTGGGGTCGACTACATGAATCCTTCTTCTCCATTGTGTAATATTAAGTGTCAAATTTTTATTTATTTCTAATAAACTAAGGTAATTTTTTATACACCCTAACTAAGTCTTTTTAGGTGCCTTTCTTAACATAAGGAGAATCTAATACATCTACTCTCCTAACTAGGTCATTGGTTGGCAGACACTTTCTGTGACCAAACTGTCTAAAGCAATTCTCTCTAATCTTATCTGTCACTAGAGCTACTCCAATCTTTTTACGAATATATTCATTATGCATTTTATCTCTAAGAGTAAAGCCAGTCATCCACCTGAGCATCTACATCTTTGCAATACTTAATTTTATGCTTTTCTTTAATTGGCCAACATTCAACACCATCAATCATTGCATATTTTACCACCATCTTATAAAATTTTCTCTTAAGTCTAAATGGTACTTTTCTATGACACAACAAATCAATGGAATTACTCCACTTCAACCATCCAACTTGAATTCTACTAATAACAACTTGTTACAAACTTATGAGTATTATATATAATTTAATTATTTTAATAATAAAGAAATTTTAATTTGATTTAGAATTGATTTGATCTGCTTTGTTGCTGGCTTGATGTCTGCTCGAAAAAATGGTTTGATCCAATCCCTCGGCATCACTCAATACTTAAAAATAGAAATGAAGATATTCATAACTTAGAAATAGAAAAATTCTTTATTTTGCTTTGATAAAGGTGGTCAATTGTACATGACAAAATGAATAATTTTGAAGTAAATTTTGAGTTAGTTTCTTTGATCTTTAATTTCTCTCCCTATCCCTTTTTTTTGTGGCCCCTCCTTATATTTGAGCTTTTAATTGTATTTTTACTATTTATCCCCTCCTTAATTCATATTTGAAGATTTATCCTTCCACTGATAATTTTTAAATCTGTTTGAGGGTTTCCTAAATCATGACTCCTAGTTTTAGATCATTTGTTCATGAAGGAGCACTACTTTTATTTTGTCTTATAGTTTTTTTTTCTTCTAATTCCTTACTGCTAATGGGTTTTTGAGATGGTTGGGAGAGTTCATTCTCCTTCATTTGATGTTGATAAGCAATTGGTTTTTCACTAGAATGAGAGCTATTCATGTCTTATTGGAATCTTCCATTTTGGTTGTCTTTTCCATCTTCTTCAGATGTGGAACAATTACTTGACTAACTTTATATCTTTTTCCCTTTACACACACATATTTGTTTACTTTTAGAAAATGTATTTTTTTAATTTCATAGTTATGAATTTTACAATATCTCATAATTATATTAAAATATGGAATTTATTAGAACACTACTTGAATCTTATTTGAATCTCCATTCAAATATAACTTTGAATAGAGTTTGAGCATTGATCAAACAATGATAAAATATAGTTCGAATGAGTTCAAATAAGGTTCAAATATGGTTCAAACATGGTATATACTAGATAGTGTGACCCATTATCTTGAAAAGATTAGGTTACAACTTACAAGGTTAGCAGAGCAACACAAACAAACATAATATTGCAAATTCATTTATAATAAAGAGTCAGCTAATAAACATGATAATAATTACATTATGGTACAATCATTTAGTGATATTTGTTCAAGAATTTTAATTATTATAAAGGTTGTGGGCACTTGGCTTTAGAAGTAATTCAATCATGGACTTTAACTCCACATCAGCTACACATATATTGGACTGTGTTCTTTTTCCTTTTTGAAGGTCTTCTATTTGGTTTTGGAGGATCTTTGTAGGACCACTCTTAGTCATCACCAATGTTGGTTGCACAACTCCTTTTATTTTATCTGAAATCTTTGTGTTTTTTTTTTTGATTAGATATATATTTCAGTGTTCAAGTAATCATGCTTTTCGTGCATAGAACTTTGCATGAGGGTTCAAGTAACCAAGCTCGAGCCTATCGCTCAAAGCCAAGTTCATTTTTATGAGGATTCTTGAAATGTGTTTTTATTGAAGTACATAAAAAAAAATTCAACTTTCTTTAAACTTAGGAAGCCAAATAATACACATGATAATTATAGTTTTAAATTTCACTGTTATTTATTATTACATGATGAGTGCGAGCTTTATTGTGTGTCTCTAGAAAAACTACTGATAAAGCATTGGCGATGCTATTATGTCTAGGGGTATAAATGAGCTTGAGCGAGCGAGTATTGTTGTATTCGCGTTTATTATTTTTTTGTTCAATTAGTGTTTGAAATAGCTCGTTTATAGTCATTAGGTGTTACGAAAAATATTCGTGTTCGTTTTAGGCTCGTGTTATTGGCTCGATTTTATATTTTAATAATTTTATTTTTTTTATTTTAATTTAAAATAATTATTAAAATCTTATCTGATGAAAACGAAATACTATTGACAAGAATTAAAACTAAAAAATATACAATTATACAAAGTAATTATATACAATCAAAATTATTATTTTGCACTTAAAAAAAGCTTTGTTACACAAAAAACTAAACTTAGAGATTCATTCAGAGATTCAAAATCAAAATTATATACAATCAAAATTTATTTTATTAAATTAAATGATTTTCAATAGATTCAAAATTTTTTTTTACACAAAATTGAACATAACTTCAAATACTAATTTATAGGCTAACAAAATTTACAAGATCATATATGCATATACAAATTTACAAATTCACAATTTACATAATTTACAAATTTACAGTTTTCTAAAATGAATTCAACCTAAAAATTTACATGATCATATACAACTTACAATTTCAAAAAATAAAAGCTAAGAAAATAATGAAATTATAATTTTCAAATATCAATTTCTAATCAAATCAATGGCTTGACTTTAATGTTCAAACTTTATAGTCTTGAAACTTTCATATCCTCAAAGTCCAACCAATCTTAAATCTTCAAAATTGTGTATACTTCATGTAAACAAAACTAGCAAAAAATTATAAAATAAATATTATGAGTGGGCTCGACTAAAATAAATAATCATTGATCTTTGTCGATAGCTTGGTGGTACGTGAATATTAGGCGTTCAAAAAATGATAAAATGTAAGATTATATTAATAAGGCTAGGATCAAAAAAAAATGAAAATAAGTGTATCATTCCAAATTGACAAAATGAAATCACAAAAAAATGACAATGAAATCACAAAAAAAATAAAAATAAGTGTAGCATCTGTTCCAAAGAATCCAAACTATTAAGCTAAATATCATTGAATAAATGATAGACATTCAAAAAATTGACAAAATGTAATCACAAAAAATTAAATTAAATGTTTGGAAAATACATACAGCCAAATATCAAGCTAAGTTGCATCTCATACATCTATTTAGTTTTTTATCATAGCCCATTAATGTGTAATATCACAGTGATCTTACAAATTAATAGTATAGCATCTGTTCCAAATTGACCAAGTGTAGCATCAACAGATCTTATCATAGCCCAATAAGGATGCAAAATCCTCCAAAATCCTATACTAAATAACCAGCAATCCAGCAAGTGTGTAATGCACAAAGAACAAAACCAGCCAGGCTGCTGTTCCATTCCATGCTGCTGTCTAAAAGTAACAAAAAAACCTGATCTGTTGTCAAAAGAATATGGAAATCAGATCAGAACACAAATTTAATGAGGCGATTGTTTCCAAGTTATCCAAAATTCAACAATGGACACAGTTTGTTTAATCAAGCAAAATCTTGAGTAAAAGATGCTTAGATGGTCGCAAATCCGTAATTTGTCCCTTGAAGATAATGACGAGAATTCTCTCAAATTCTTAAAGAACTTAAATGGATCACTCACTATGTCTAAGAATATACTAATTTAACACCAAACTCCAATATACTACTTTAACCAGAGGTATGCAAAACCATTCATTTCCGAAAAAATGTTGTTAAATGGAACAACAAATCTTTGTAAAATAGAAAAAAAAGAACAACAAATCTTTGTTAAATGAAGCAAACACACCGACCTAAATAAAGAACTGCGTAATAAAATTAAGTAAAATAGCAACAAAAAGGAATAAATCTTTGTTAAATAGAAACAAACACACCAGCCTAAATAAAGAATCGAGCTGCTGTAATAAAATTGCTGTAAAATAACAACAAAAAGGAACAACAAATGTTGTTAAATAGAAGCAAACACATTAGCCTAAATAAAGAATGGAGTTGCTGTAATAAAATTGCTGTAAAATAGAACCAAATAGATGTAATAAAATTGTTGCTGTCAATTGAAAATTGAACCCTAAATAAAGAAACAGATTCTTTGTAAAATTCTGCAATAAAAGCTAGTATGATGGTATCCTTCTCCAAAGTTAAATATTTTCTGGTAGTTTAACATAAAGGTTCTCCTCCATTAACTCTTGCTGAAATAAAAGTGGATAATGATATTATAGAATGAAGTTTATCAAATTTATTAAATAGACTAAATTTAGTTGGAAAAGTACCAAAGGATCTTTAATGTTGGGTTGAGCCTCTAATCCAACTATTTGTACATCTGCATTGATTTTTTGGTGATAAAGCTCCATAATCATCAAGAATTCTACCACTTCATCAGGATCTGGCGGTGGTGATGAGAATTGTTAAAACATCCCTAGCCATTTTGGACAAAATAGGATACTTGAGAGTATTCATCTTCCACCACTCAAGAACATCAAAAGAAACATTATTGCTCAAAAATAATCCTTCCTCCAAAAATATTTGCAAATCAAATTTTGATGGCTGAATAGAACCCGGCAAAATAATCAATGAAATCTAACATCTGATCAAAGTTTGATGAAAAGGGCACATCAACTATTGCTTGGCGATCCGATGCTTGTTGAAGAGCTTGAAGCACTATTATCTACTGAATATTGATTATATATCTCCCAAATAACATCCTCAACGCTCTTTATCTTGGACTCTACCTCAAAATTAGAGTATATTTTAGGAAATGTAAAAGTAATGAATTTTATTTTGAGTGGATCAAACCTGCGACCTGACCATGAGTAGATTGCATTCTCCCAAATATTTGTCAAATTTTATTTTCATAGCAGTGGCCATTTGCTTGACAAATTGATCTAAGGAATTGCACTCTTCATTAAGCAGTTTCTTAACATGCATGATAGTAGAAAGAAACAAATTGGTAGTTGGATAAGAAGAACCTGAAATCATTTTTGTCACATTATGAAAAACAGAAAGAAACCTTCTAATCTGCTCATAGTTATGCCATTCAATCTCAGAAGGTTACCACTTGTAGTTAGAATCTCGATCAGCATAATGAATGAACACATTGCAGTAAATAAAAACAGACTCAAGCATTAAGTAAGTGGAGTTCCACCTTGTAGGAACATCAATACATAATCCTTTGAAGTGGGGACCCCTAACTGTTTTCGCCACTTCAACAAACTTATGTAATAAGCGAGAAGGAGACTTTTTGAGGTATTTTATTGTCTCCCTTATTTTAACGGTTATTTGTTGCACCTCTTTCAAACCATCTTGAACCAGTATATTCAAAATGTGAGCACAACATCTAACATGAAAGAAATGATCCTAAAATGTAACTTCTCTCTTGACTAAAAATTAATTTTTAAAGCATTTGCAGCAACATCATTATTACTAGCATTATCCAGTGTGATAGTAGATACTTTGTCCTACAAATTCCAATCTAGCAAACAATCACATATAGCATCACAAATAAAAGTACATGTGGAGGATCAAGCTCAATAAAATGATGATTCTCTTATGCAATTAGAATCATCAATAAAGTGAATTTAAGCATATGTAGCCTATTTGATTTGATGTCCAACAATCGATGAGAAACTCTATGAATGCTCTTAAGAAAAGTTTTCAATCTCTCTTTTCCTTTTCATAAACTTTCATGCAATCACTTCTAATTATGTTTCTAGATACCCTCTCGTAATTGGGATTCAATACCTTCAAAAGAATATTAAATCACATATGCTCAACTATCATAAACGGATACTCATGCACAATAATCATCTTTGTAATTATCTCCCTAATCTGAAGATGATCATAATTTTTGGGGTCATGAAATAATGGAATCTCAATTTCAGAATTGACATCAAAAGACATAAAATTTATTTTTTTGCCTTTTATGCCAATTCAACAACGCTTATTCTTGGCCTTGATTTTTCACATTCCTTCACATTCCTCAAAGTTGTGATGTTGTACCGATTTTGATTTATGAAATTTCTATATATGCATTGTAAAAGGGTGTACTCTCCCCTTAAATATAAAGTGGTTTCTATAAAATACTCTCACCAAGATACTCTCTTCCTACCTCTCTTAGGATTAACATCGCACTAGTAGTCTCAGTACTCCTCGATTCAACTTATTGTGAAGTACTTGGTATATCATTACCTATAACTAAATCATCACCATGATGCGGGCCGAGAATGATCCACATTAGATATGCCTCATCGCACACTAAATAACAAAAAAAAAAATATGAGTTAGAATTAGGATCCACATTAGCAAGAGGCCAACTGAATCGGCAAGAGCAACTGAATATATGAGGAAAATGGGTACACATAACACATTCCATGTTTTCATTATTTCAAATTCTGATATACAACAACATTACATACATCATAGTTGTAAAAAATAGAACATCCATACAGATCGAGATCGGATACATCATTATACAACATACATCATTACATCTAGTAGTAAAAATTAAGAATATCCTACAGAAACATCCAAAGTAGAAATCATACAACATTATAGTTGTAATAAATTCTAAGTTTGATATTACTTCATTCTCATAGTATGCATAATAGAGCGATTTCTCCTTTGAAACACAAATTCTCAAATAATACACAACATTCTACGGAAACACATCCATAGTTGTAGAAAGATTTACATTAGTCAATATATGATCAGTAACATCCAAACCAAAAATGCATGATGAACATAACCTCCATAGTAAGAATAAAAGAACTGCATCTCCATAGGCCATAGTAAGAATAAAAGAAGCAACACATGTGTTAACGGTGAAATAAAGGTATGCATATTCTCGGATTCTCCACTGCATCTCCATAGTAAGAATAAAAGAATTGCTTAAAACAAGAATAAAACCAGAGATCGCGACCAAAGAAAAAAGAAAATTGTGTTCGGTTACAAACCCTAGAAAACCAGATATCACGCGACCACAATGTATATGGGGCTTTTAACATGAAACCGATGATGGAAAAAGAAAACAATATCCGATACCAAACCATAGAAGATCGGATCGAAACCAGTTACACCAGATATTACCATTTCAACTCGACTCACAACTTCAAGACTCTTGCTAGGAAGAGTAGAAATCCGACTTCCAAAACACGAGACAAGAGAGGGAGTCGAGGCGACTTGTGATTAGAATCGAGAGGGCAGAGAGCTTCGAGAGGGGCTGCGTCAATCGAACGAGTCGAGAGGCAGGCTAATAATAATATCGGATATCGTCCTTCGTTTTAAATCCCGGCCGTTAATATAAATTCCTACGGATTAACTATCTGACTGGGGACAGACCGGTCGGTCCACTCTACTGATGGTTTAGGGTTCAATTCAGGGTTTGTTCACCGACACTTTCGATGGCTAAAACTAAGCGATAAGCATAATTTTAAAAAAAACCTACAATAATAATTACTAACATATTTTAGCTTATTTTATTTAAAAATTTATTAACTAATTTTATAATTAAATTAAATATCAATTATAAAAATATTTAATGACATAAATTATATTTTAAATAAAATTTAATATAAATTATTTATTTATTTCTAGCTAAATCGAGTCGAACACGATCGAACAAAGGATTGTTAGGTGTTTCATTTCATCGAGCTGAAATATTTGTTAGGTGTTGGCTCATTTTTAGTTTTAACACGAAGCTAAATATCGAGCCAAACCGTTCGCATGAGCTTTTTTTGGCGACTATGTATCGAGACAAACTTTTACTTGTTATTTTGGTCATGAAATACAACTTTTAAATACAACTTTTGAGTTAACGATTACAAATGTCGGATGATAAATCTGAGTATTGCCATCTTACATTACTATCATAGGTGCCTCCATAATGGGTATTCAAGAATGTTTCATCTACACTTAACATTAGGCGGTGTTTACTTTTAAATCCTTGAATACACACATCAAAATAAAAATATACATAATTTGAAATGGTGATTGCTGTCTAGTTGGAGTTCAACAATTTTCCCTAGATTTTTCTGTGTAGCATACTGGAAAAGATGGTAATTAGTAATAGGATGCTTTGGGGGAACTTCTCGCATGGGTGATAACTTACTCTGGACATCAACAAGTCTTCTTGTAGGATAAATCAATTCCATAGTTTTTTTTAACATATGATATGATCTTCTTTGGCTTTATGTTAGGATCAATGGATACCAGCTTAGCTTTAATTATATGTTTAATAAGCCACGATGGAGCTTGTTGATGGTCCTTTCATCTTATATCCCATGTGTGTTTTGATGCAAGTCTTATAATCTTAAATGTACTTGAATATGCCAACTTTTTACTAAGATTGGAAGTTGTTTTTCATGGCATATTCATGTATAACATCTGCTTCAATTTCATGTTATGTCTTCCTCATTGATTCACTTGTTTTATTGTCGACTATGTATGCAGAACATTGCAGAAATGCTCAAGCTAGATGCCTCTATGGCATTTGATGGTCTTACAGAACTAGGGTGCAGGTCCCATGGCTCTTCTACTGAGGAAATAAGCAAATTTGAGCAAATTTTGTTGTCCATATTGCTTTGCAACGATGAATTGATTACAAAACTTAATAAAGAGTGTAAAGGGGTTGATTGCCATACAAACGTTCTCGTTAGAATTCCACATGTTAAAGAGCTTGAGATTCCCATCGTATGAAGCCTAGTTTCAAAGCTTCTTGCTGTATTTATTTTTTTTGATCTATTCATTTTAAAATGTTTAGCTGATTTTAGTAGATATAGTCACCTCTGTTGAATTTGCCTTGAGACAAGCAGAGGAGAGAGGCCAGACATTATTAGATGAAATCTGAAATCTCATGGTACTTTTCCCTACTAGTCCATCATTATTCACATTATATAAGCTATTTGCTAAAAAGAAATTGGGAGAATTAGCAGTTAAAAATTAGTTCATTTTCTGCATGCTCTCCATAGAAATATTTATCCTTTCGAGTTTAGATGCCGTTGTTCTTTGAATTAGTTGTTTTGCTAACGCCAACGCATACTTCACATTCAATAATTGTATTGTAGCTGCCACCAATAGAGTTTTGAAATTGAAGTTTGTAAATCTAACACAAACTTATTAAATGTGCGATTGTATTCTTCACCACCTTCTTGTCTTATTTCTTTTATGTTTTTCTCTTTTTGACATTATAAGCGGGCACTGAGTTACATCAACTGAAAAGTGCCCAATTATCATTGGTGGATCCATGGGGTCTTGGATCAGCTTGATAAGTCAAACAACCAAACAAAAAATTAAAATTTTGGTTTGTTTCCATAGCGACTCGAGTCGAACAATATTGGATCTCGCTCAAACTTACTGATTTATACCTTTACTTATACCAATTAAGCACAAGATACTTTAATTCATTCTAACACTTGATGTACCAATGACTATTTTAAAATCAGATGCAAGGTTTACTACATATGTTAGGCTATGATCAAGGGAGTGATGAGACTATTGTAGAAATGAAAAAGCTCGAGGAGCTAGTTCTTAGGAAACTTGGCTGGAAATGAAGAGGTCTAGAAAATGGTACATATGATGTTGTGCCTTGTGGTGTCCAGTCGCCGATTGATGACGGTGCATTTTTTACTTTTAAAAGTACCTTATTGAATCTTGTCTATTATATTATATTTCAGCTTTCATTGTAGAGTCCACTTCGTAGTGTAAGAGTTTTATAAGCATGAAAATTTTAGAAAATGTCAAAATGCTCAAGAGAGGTCGTAACCTTAGATTTATTGGCTGTATCTTTTGCAATATGGGTGGTGAGTATATATCTGTTTCTGCTTTGTCATATTTTGGGGCAATTTTGAACGTAATAAATTATCTATACCTACTAATTTGCTGAATCTACCTTAGATATATGTATATAATGACAATTTTTTACATAAAGATATACTTTGGGTAAATTAGGTAGTCTTCTATATTATGAAAATAACTCATCCATCTTTGATTTGTTAACTTCATAGTGATATGGGTGTATCATATGCAAGCATATGAGGTTGCTCGTTCATTTAAATGTTTAGGTATTTGTTTTGCATGTAATTATTAATAATATTTGAAGTTAACCTTCTAAATAATCAAAGTTAAATTAGGTAGTCTTCTATATTATGAAAATAACTCATCCATCTTTGATTTGTTAACTTCATAGTGATATGGGTGTATCATATGCAAGCATATGAGGTTGCTCGTTCATTTAAATGTTTAGGTATTTGTTTTGCATGTAATTATTATTAATAATATTTGAAGTTAACCTTCTAAATAATCAAAGTTAAATTAGTAATAAAATAACTGTTTGAAGTTAACCTTCTAAATAATCAAAGTATTGATTTGATTAAGTTTTGTTTGTTTTAGTTTGGTTTGATTTAGATTGAATTGGTTTGATTTGGTTTGGTTTGGGTTAGTTTTGAGTTGCTTTGGGTTGGGTTGGGTTGATTTGGTTTGATTTGGGTTTGTTTGGTTTGGTTTTGGTTTGGGCTTAGTTTGGGTTGGGCTTGGTTTGGGTTGGCTGATTTGGTTTGGTTTGGGCTTTTATTTGGCTTTGGCTTGTACCTGGTTTTGATTTGATTTGGGCTGGGCTGGCTCTGGGGCTCTTTACTTGGGTCTGGGCTGGATTAGGTTTAGGCTGAGCTGATCGGCTCTCTGGGCTGGGCTGATTTGCCTGGGATTGGGCTGATTTGATTTTGCTGGGCTGGGCTGGTTTGGCTCACTGGGTTAAATCTTTGGCTAGTTTGGGCTTGGGTTGGGCTGGGTCATTTGGTTTGTAACGGGTTGGTTTGTCTCTTGGGTCAGCCTTTGGGTTGGGTTGATTTGGTTTTGTTTGTGTTGGTTGGTTTGAGTTTGAGTTAGTTTTAGTTGATTGGGTTGGATTAAGTTGTGTTGGTTTTGTTTGCTTTGACTGATTTTGGTTTTGGTTTGATGTATAAAATAGTATGTAGTATAACATAACATAGTATTGTATATTATAATATTTAGTAAGATATAGTATAATATAATGTAGTTTGTAGTATCATATAATATAATATAGTGTATTATATTATATAGTATAACAATATTGTAGTATATAGTATAATATGTAGTGTATATAATTACATTGTATATTTTATATAGATTAGTATATAGTATGTCTATAATGTATAATATATGATATTATAGTGTAGTATAATATAATATATGAGTATGATATAATATAGTGGTGTAGTGTTGTATAGTATATTGTATAGTATAGTATAGTGTGTAGTGTAGTATAATATATAATATATAGCAACTTGTTCACAAACCAAATATGGAAGCATAGTTGTTTCATTGGCAAGCAATCTCTGATCATATCCTTTTTTGATTTGGATTGACCATGGTTTGGGTTTGTTTGGGTCGAGTTTGTTTCATTTGGGCTGGGTTGGTTTGGGTTGGGTTGGGTTGATTTAGTTTGGGTTGAGTTGATTTGGTTTTGGTTGGGTTGGTTTGGGTTGTCTTGGCTTGGTTTGGGTTGATTTGGTTTGGGTTGGTTTGGTTTGGCTTGGGTTGGGTCAGTTTGGTTTGTGTTGGGTTGATTTGGTTTGTGTTGGGTTAGTTTGAGTTGATTGGGTTGGGTTAGGTTGTGTTGGTTTTGTTTGCTTTGATTGATTTTGGTTTTGGTTTGATGTATAGAATAATATGTAGTATAACATAACATAGTATTGTATATTATAATATTTAGTAAGATATAGTATAATATAATGTAGTTTCTAGTATCATATAATATAATATAGTGTACTATATTAGATAATATAGTATAATATTGTGTAGTATTATTGACCTCACTTTTGGAGTGAGTTCTCGACTTCCCTATCATAGATCTAAGACTCTTATAGACACTAAGAGTTCTTTAGTATTAAGACAATTTTAATGATTAGGTGAACACTTAACTTAAACTTAGAAGGGTTAGCCATAGGAGCAGGTTATGCCTTAGGAACTTAGGAAAACTTGCCTACCCTATAGCTTAAACCCATTCCAAGATTTCCTTCTCAAACAAAGCCTCAAATTCATACCAAACCAAATTCCAAGACTTCTAATCAATCCTAAATCAAATGATTGAAACCCATAATCAAATTGAAATTCCAAAACCCTCCCTAAGCCCTTTGATTTCATTTTATGGACTTAGCCTTAATCAAATTCAAATCAATCCTGATTCAATTGATTTTCTCAATAGATCAATTCAACCCTTCAATCATTTACCAAATCTAAATACAAATCCAAATTCCAAATCAAACAAATCAATCTCAAATCCAAACCACTCTCATAAGCCTAGCCAAATATCAACCTAAATTATCCCCAATTTGGTTGATTTCTTTATAAATCAATCATTCTCTTATTTATATTCACAAATATAAATGAAATCCAAATTCAAATGAGCCAAATCAAGTCAAACTAAATCCAATTAGCCAAAATCCCTTCTTAAGCCCTATGGACCTACCGCCATAGGCTTAATCAAATCTTAAACCAAATCAACTCAAACTCAATTCATTTCTTTATAAATCAATTACTCATTCATTTATATTCACAAATATAAATGAAACCCACCCTCCAATGATAAAAAATAAATCAATTCTCTACTTAAGCCCTTTTGACCTAAATCTTTAATCTTGGTCAAATTTTCTTCCAAATCACCCCAAACTCAAGTGATTTTCTCATGATCATTTATACCTTCTTTTATATTCACAAATATAAATGAAATATAAATCCAAATGGCCAAACCTAAACCCAAATCAAATCAAATCTCCAATTTTAGTCTTAAGTCATTTCCTTGAACTTGGCCAAATGATACCCAAATCAATTCAAACCCATGGATTTCTTCATGAATCAACCATTCCTTTAATCTCTCACCCAAATATAAACATAAACTACAATTATCAAACCAAACTCAAGTCAACCCAAGTCTAGCCCAAGTTAGCCTTTTTGACTTGAAAACTTCAAATGAGCCAAAATTCATTATACTCCAAATTGATTGTAGTTTAATTTATATTTCAATCTTAGGCTCATATATGAGTTCAATTAAGCTTGAATCAAGTCAAAATCAAACCAAGACCCATTTAGGTCCACTTGACCCAAAATGACCTGAGAGACTTTTTTGAGCCAAGTTCTAATCCAACCTAAATTGGATTGAATCAAACCCATCCAAATCTCATATCATGATTAACAATCATCCTAGGTTGATCAACTACCTTGAATTGGGTCAAACCAAGTCAACTTGACCATTTGACCAAATCAATCTTAGCTAAATAAAACCTAAACTAGTCAAAATCCATTATATACCAAATTGATTGAAACTATTGATTCAAACCCATTCATAATCAATGATTGAACATGAACAAACTATCTATTGAGCCAAACCAAGTCCAATTGACCATTTGACCCAAGTTGACCCAAATTGACCTAAATAGCCAAAATGGGTCAAATTATGATTTAACCCAAGTTGATTGCAACCAATGGCTCAAGTTCATTCCAAATCATTTACTGAACTTGACAAAAGTCATGATTGAGCTCAATTTGACCAATTGGTCAACTTGACTTAACATAGCCCAAATTGACCTAAATGGTCAAATTAACCAAAATCCAAATTAAACCTAAATCAAACTAAACCAAAGTCTACAATCATTTTCAATCAACCAATTGAACATGAACCAATACCTAACCCAACCCAATTTGGTCAAATTGGTCAAATTGGTCAACTTGACCCATTTGACCAATTTGATTTCAAATGAGCCAAAATTAAACCTAAGCCAATCCAATACAAATCAATTGAACCAAAATATTCCAGATCATCATATGAACCTAACCCAAGCCTTGGTTTGACCTAATTTGACCAATTGGTCAACCCAACTCAACATGAACTCAAATGAGCTCATTTTGACCAATAAAGCCAAACCACCTCAAACCAACCCATGGGATCCTAGGAGTTGGCCAAACTCGACCCAAACCAGTCCTAGATCACTCCTAAACCAGCCCAAATCCAAGTGAGACCCAATCCAAGGGGATTAACCATTGGACAAGCCCTTTTGTATAGGATTCTTGCTATAAGAAGCAAAGTCCACTTTCTCTTCTCATGGGCAACCATCAAACTTCCTAACATGGCACACCTAACTTGCCTAGCCCAACTTAAGCATGCCTAGGACTTACCATGGACCAAAGAAAGCACACTTCCTCTCCCTCACCCATGGTCGAACCCAATGGGTGCAAGGAAGGGAAATCTGCACACAATCTCCCTATATCAGACCTTGAGCTTCCTGCCACAGCTTCCTCCAACCCTGGCATGCCATGTGGACTTGACGATGACCCCTTCGGCGCCCCAATAGTGGCAAATCAGTAGAAATTTAGGGATGGATCCCATCTGTCCATCACACGCGGGGTATGCCCCTCTCAATTCGAGCAGGATTCATTACCATTCACACTAAGTGAGTTCCCTGAGTGTTTTCAAAATCCCAAAGAGCTTCCTAGAGCACCCCGAACCTCCCTCGATCAACATTTTCTCTTTTACGTGTGAAACCAAAATAGGGCATCCCCATTCTAATTCATACTTCTTCTCCACTCCATCAAACTCCAATTCCTTGTGCGTGCACCATCTCCATACTCCTTGAGGCTACTAAACATCCCTTTAGTTCCAAAGCCATAGAAAGCCATAGTTGATCAAGACCGAGCACTCAAAGGGAGGAGCTTGGCCTTGGAGCAATCCACCAAATCAAAGCTTACTCACTCAGCAGGCGTTTACCAAACAAAGCTTCCTTAATCGTTGGAACCGTCGGTCACAATCTTCGATGAGGTATGCCATTAAAAGTGTTCCTTGTATGAAAATAATTTGGAGCTTTGTGAAAGCATTTGAGCCCATCCCAGTCGTTGGATCCTTGTGGATCCCTCGCGCGAAGGTGTGGGTTGAGTTTGGAGTGGATCTGAGCTCGGGTGAGCTCGGATTGAGAGATTCATGGCGGACAGGCTCCGTCGTTTGTCTCTCATAGGAGATAGATCACGGGCTGTCTGTCCCGTGTGATTGGAATGGACGGCTTTGATCAGATAACCTGTAGATTCCTCTCTATTTTCTCTTTAACCATGGGATTTAATCACGATCGTCCGATCTTTAGATCATACGATCCATGAGAAAGCACGTCCATTGCCAGTTGATGAGGCGTGTGGATGTGACTACTTAAAGAATCAATCCCGTGACACCACATGGAAAGCGCGCTGCGTCAGCAGCCACATGGCGCCGACGGGATTAAGGTTTAATTAGGGCTGTTTAATTAATTTTTAAGGCTAAAACTTCAAATATTCATAATTAACTGTAGAAAAATCCAAAAAAAAATAAATGAGAGCTTATTTTAAAGGTATTTCAGAAGAGAATCAAATAAATTATTCATTAATTTTGAACAATAATTTCTACTTAATTAAGGTTTAATTAAAAATTTAATTAGCCTAATTACTCTTTGATTACTTATCCAATTAATTTTAAACTTTCCAGAGATGTTTAGGAGGATGACCTCTGCCTCCTTTATTTTTTTGGAATTTATTGAATAGTTAATTAGGAAAATTGATTGATTAAGCCTTAATTACCCTCTTACCTTAATTAATGATAATTAAGCAAATGAGCATTGAATTAATAATTAATTAATTAAGCTTATTGCCATTTGTCAACAGTGAAAAGTCTTAAGGAAATGGTTTAGGTTTATTCCTTATGACCATTTCATTAAGCCTCTTTATTTGTTTCAAATTAATTAAGATTTAAGTAATTAATTAGTCATTTAATTAATCAATTAAAAGAAAAGGGAGTCTAATTATTTCAAGAGCTTAATTGATTGTTTGAAATGACTTAAGTATTGAGATTGAGGCCTCTTCCTTGATCTCTTCCCCTAAGTTAGCTTCATTATCCTAATTAAAATATAATCAAAGGATTTAATTAACCAATTAATGGCTTAATAAAATTAATTTTAAAATGTAATTCATTCTTAACTTTGATTAATCAACCTTGGGTAGTTCTCTAGATATTTAATAGTCTAAAGAAATTTATTAAAATTATGATTAGCTTACATGTGTGAGAAAATCATAAAAGTAATTAAACAAATTTCTTAAGCTTAATTAACTATTAATTATGAGCCAATTGCATTAGACCCCTTTCATTTCTTAGAGCATTGATAATTTACTTTTCTATATGGCTACATCTCATGTTGGCTCATCATTATTTAGTTAATTAACTTAGGTGATCTAGATAAGGGTTTAATTAATTGATTTAATTCATACTCCAACCTAACTAAGCCATAAAATTAATTTAATTGCTTTTCATTAAATCAAATTAACTCACACATGGGAATGAGATTAGATTAGCAAATCTCTTTCACATCTCTTAAATCAAACCAAACATGAAATTAAAAATGGCTTTAAGAAACTTTAGTTTATTTTAAATAAGCTTATTTAGAGTGATTGTCCTTAGGAATTGGTTGAATTGAATGAAATTACATGTTTGTGTTGCTTTTATTTCCAATCATGTTCAAATGTTGTATGCCACTTGTAGTCATGCATTCATTTTTTCAAAAATTAATTAAATAAAATGATTTTCTTGATGTCAAATTTGTATGTGTTGACTTAATTAGAAATATATTTGGCTATTATCACTATTAAATCTCAAATATATTTTCAAAAGCCTATTAATGAATAATAATATATATTTTGACTTTAATTACATATACATAGGAAGTGCATGTGAATATAAGCTTAGTGTATGAAGTGAAGTCTCTTTCTTACATTCATATGTTGATTTACATAAGTTTGAATGTTAATGAGTATATTAGTCTGGACATTCTGGGACACACGACTTTAACTAGCCCCAAGGAGGTTCCTACCTCACTCACAGTGGAACAATGGCAACATATCTGTTTGATTTCATTCTTATGCACTTTGATATTAGGATTTAGATATAGCTTTAATTCATTCACACAAATAAATCAATCAAAACAAACTCTACTTTTGCATGATTTTTTCTATTCTTATGGTTGCTTATACATCCATATGTATTTAAGAATAGCAGGTATATTAGTCTGGACATTTTGGGGATGCACGGCTTTAAGTAGCCCCAAGGAGGTTCCTACCTCACTCCCCTAGTGCATAACAATGGCAACGTGCTTGCTTAAAATTTTCATACATTTGAATGTGTATTTAGATTAAAAAGACATGCATTCATATTTTGTTCAAGTGGTTGGATTGATTAGTCATATGATTTAGAGTTCTTTTCTTATGCTTTTGTTTTAGAATTTAGATAAAGCTTTAAATTAATATGACAAACTAATTCAACCAAATGAAACATCAATTCTAAGTACATTTGCTTACATTCATCATTTAAATCTGCTAAGGTATAAATCATATGCATAGTTATGTTTAGGACTTAATCATATGCATACTATATATATGATGGGAAGAAATGAACAAACATGTGTTATGTGATAGTAATTAATTTCAATAAATCTTAAGATACCTTTTTTATTGAATGAGATTATTTAAAATGAACTTAAACCTAGAATTTATTTAAAATATGTAATAAGTCATTCACTAAAGAAAATTAATTAATTAATTTGCTTTAGATGTGACTTAGGGTAGGATAAAAAAGAGTAATAATCTCTTTCCTTCTCTTTATAATATTTAGTTGTTTAAGTATAAATCAAGTGAAAATAAAAGAAAACACTAAGTAAAACTTATAAATTAATTAAACCACTTAAAGTAAAGCAACCCTTCATAATTTAATCTCTTCATACTTAGAAAATTACAACATAGCCTAATTAAGGCATACCCATAAGTTTTAATACACACATCTTAGATTAAGTCACAATTTCTAGCTTTATGTTATGGTGGTGCATAGTTTGATGTATGTTGATTTTATGATGTATTGTTATAGACTAGATATTAGAGTGTATGTTTCGTAGACTGCATGTTAGGCCACGATTAGACTAATCATATCTTTTGCAAGAGATTGTGCTTAAGGGGTACTTAAAAATAAATATAAGTGCTCTCTTTTACAGGTTGCTTAACCCCTAAGCATAATCTAAGTTAGGACAGATATATTTGGTTACCCATGTTTAGGGTGCTAAGTCCAAATTATTCATAAAATTGCTTGGGTTGTATAATGTGTTTAGCTAACACTTATTTTACAGGTGTAGTTAGATTTACTTTGCCTATTTTAATGTAATTATGAATTAGGATAAATGTTATGGGAGAATTAGGATGAATGGAGGCTAGAAGGCTTTGTTTTGGGAGGCCCCCGTGATGCCTTTAAAGCAAACAAACCCAAAGGAGGAATCAATGAGACATGAAGACCCCCATACATTTATTCATTTGTAATTGTAATTATTCTTTCATATACCAGGTTGTATAAAGGTAGAGCTCGGCTACCCATTTCTCTTTTGGGTTATGCGGCATTTTGACGCACCTATTATTCTTTTACGTTGGCTTTATAAATGTTTGATGTTTTGTTTACAATTGTGTAATAGAAATTACATATATCTTCTTGGTTTTTTCATATATGATGATTTAATGTGTGGCTTGAATCCATTTAGGCTCTTAGGAAAAATAAATTTTCTACCAAACTATAATTTATAACTAATTTTCTAAACTCATAATCTCACTTAAAGCCTAGGCATTACATTAAGATAATTAAAAGATTTAGCAACCCCTTTGAATGTTGCATGCTTAATATCATGTATATCATCTTATTTCATTTTTGCTAAGAGAAGGTTTCCATCCTTGCATGACAAGGGAATACTTGACCTTTGGGGGTCTCCCTTATGGTGTAAAACACCTCTTTCTCTCTGATTTAGCCAATATCATGTATATCATCTTATTTCATTTTTATTTTTAGCCCTAAAATAAAGAAAAACCTAAACTATAGATCATAAATGTCTTATGTGCTTTCTGATAAAAATTCCTCAAATGATATTACTTTAAAAAGCATATAGATCATTCCAAAAAAAAAATGACTTTTTGTTCATTAGTTTAAAGTAAGCTTTATATCATATGTGCAAGCACACTAGCAAGTTTATTGACCCCAATTTATCTTCCATAAATCCATCTTAATGCAATGTGACAAAAATGATGGAAGACTAATATCATGCTAGTTGAGTTTGAAATATTTTGATCAAAATCAAAATCATGCAACCACTGCCCATTTCTCAAAATGGATTGCACATGGTCAAAAACATTAAAATTATCCAAATTGCATACTCATACACTACAAAATATAAACATTTACAATAACTACTACCTTTAGCGAGTTTTAACACCAAAAAAACACTTTGCGGTTGTTTTGAGACAATTGCAATATGGTTTTGCTACAAACCTCTTTAGATGGTTTAAAAATCATTCAGCAAATATTTAGCATCATTACCTATAGCAACGGTTTACACTGCTTACTTTTTTGGAATAATTGAAGCAGATTTAACTACCACAATAGTTTTAGAATTATGGTAGTTTAAACTGCCATAATAGTTCCTGAAGTGTGGCTGAAGAAATTTTTTTAAAATATGATTTTACACTCTAACTTTTACATCACCGTCCTCCCTATATTATATGTAGTTGTCAATCATTAAGAGCACATAATATATTAAATAAAATTAAAAAATGATAAAAAAAATTTCTAACTAGCCATGAGGACAAATGATCAATTTGCACATTTTCTCACATGCCAAATTTTTTAAATTTGTTGTTTTAGGTTTTTAACTAACTAGACTATATTTATCAACAATTAAAGAAGAATCGGCATTGTTTGCATCCTAAAAGTAAAATTGACCTAAATATATGAAGAAGGTTCCATTGTTAACCTTGAATTGAGCTTGTATCAAACCAATTTTCATTTTCATTTACTAGTATGATGCAAATACATGAAGATGGATCTCACATTGCAACCAAATCCTAAAGAACAACTTTAGCTTTTAGTTCTTCAAAATGCAGTACCTACTATTTTTAATTGCAAATTCTCCCATAATCAACAAAAGCTTTAAACACATATTGGTTTTATTATTAGAAGTATCATTGTACATAATAATGTAATAATTTCAACCTCAAACTTGCACGAAATCACTTTTAAAAATACTTTTTCAGTACATTCACAACAGCAAAAAACCCATATTAATTAGAGCAAATCTAAAATCTTAGTTGTAATTTTAGACAAGCTATAATAGAAAATAAGAATTCAAATTCAAGTGAACATAAAAATGCATAAAAGCACAAGTCACATTCACAAAAAGCTGCAAATCAAGCCAAAATAATTATTTACTAATTTAAAGCATACAATTAATTTATGGAGTAGTGATTCCATCAAATCAATATCATATTAATTGCTTCAGAAAAGCATATGTTTACATAAAAGAGGAATATATGTTTCATAATACGACTTATACAATTTTAGAAGAAATCAATCATAAGAAACTAAAATCAAGTACACAAGTTACCTAACCCTCCCCCAAATGGTCCATGCCTTTCTATTTTTAATAATTAAAATAAGCAATTAATAATACAATTAAAATAAAAAATCATAGTCGACAAAATTTGTGTTCCATATGCAAACCTCGTGAAGGTGGATAATGTGTCTGCATTTGTTGCATAGTCCATCTCATCTCTTACTACAAAATATGCATATCCTCTTTAAGTCTGACACATCAAACAAAGCTACTACTATTACTTTCACTTGTCTTGGTGATTCTCTGAGGAAAGAATCAGAATGGAGTGACTTTAATCCCCAATATATTTGCTCTCCTAAGTGTTCATGACCCATGACTATCATAAACCTTTTCATTTGCCTTCACATTTCCATCCTCAAGTGTTAAATCTTCCACACCATGAAATTTGAAGGCTTGTATGTAATAATAAAAAATGCCATCAATGTTGAAGTGAATAATGTGGTTTATCAATATTAATACATCAATATAGTATTATGCATCTCTATCTAACATCCTCAAGTAAATATGATCTATCCTTATGCATTCTATTAATTCTTCACAAACATAATCAATCCTTAATAGCCTATAAAAAAATAAAGCAAAATTAATCAATTGCTTTGTATTAATAAAGTATTGAAGTTAATAGATGTCATCCAATTTCTTTTTGTCTTCAAACAAAAGTAATATGACCCATTGTGTAAGGATGCATTTGCTTCTTTCCAATTTTAATATTCTTTGTAGTTGTCTCTTGCAATATATATTATTATTTAGTTTGTAGCTATTAAAAATAAACACATACACAATGTTTATCGGCATTCTAGTTGTGACCATTAGGTCATTAATTGACACTACTGAGTGACATCAATTTTCTTAGGAATAGCCTCCATAATTTTTTCAATGGGCTAATTGTCCCAATATTTTTCCTTCAAAATATTTGGTGATTATGCCATTTGATGCCAAGATATTCAAGTATCCAATGAGGTATGTCTCTAAAAATTGTAAATTTTGATGATACTTGAAAGATAAATATGAGTTTTAATTAATAAAAATTAACATTACAAATTAATTATTATTTAACTTATCTCAAGTTAAGCTAATATTTTCTTTTTAAATAATACCATGCCTTTGTTGCGCCAATTTGGAAAGGAGATGGGTGCCAAAATAAGATCTCTAATAGTAATGCCCAAATAAGTTACTAAAAAAGTAGACTCTAGGATATTGCAAGACATACCAACATCATTCACTTTAATATGCACTCGTTTGCCCAAAGGGAGACTCTATATATTTGTTTAAGTTGTGCCCCTTTATGCCTTACTGAGGTGCCTTGTTTCATCTAAAAATAAGTACAAAAAATTTTATTTGTGTCATATGAGCTTGTGGTCTAGAGGGTATAAATTCATGTTACACACTTAAAGAGTCTTCTATCACTTTATCAATTGTAAACATTATTTTCATGAAATATCACATGTTGATTTATGATTGTTTCATGTTTTTTTTAAGTAGAATCATATGAAAAAATTAATAACCTTTAGTTCCTTCACTACAACTAAAGAATGTGCACTTAATACTTTTATATCTCAAATTTTTTATCATTTTAGTGGATATAAGTATATGAACTACATGAGAAAAATCTCAAAATTACTTATAATGGGTTATCTTTCATATCAAATTTAATAATGTGCCTTTCTTAATAGAATATCTACTTTGTTCAACCACTGCCTTAGATTTCTTAAAGATGATAAACAATTATTATTAAAAATATTCACTAGTATTAATTAATGACTTACTGTCTTCATGATTTTCCAATATAAAATCTCACATGATGATGATTTTCATTTTTTACATTATTCATATGTTATTGTATAGTTTTTAAATTACTAAAATTTAATTAGCAATTTTCATGTTCTATATAAATTATGGTTGACCCTAACAAGAAGTAGATGTACTGGAGCATGGAGGGATAAAGTTTAAACATGGATATGAAAAATGATGTTCTATTAAAGTTTGAGATGAATGATACCAATATTGTTTAATGAATATTTTTCAATCTCTTGAAATATAAGAAACCACCAACTTCTATTAAGAAACCACACATGATAAATATATATTTTTAAACACCGATCTAATTTTAGTATGATTTCATATTTTATAGCCAAAATAAACCATAAGAAATAAATCTTTAAATTTATTTAAAAGAAAATTTTGAATTTGAATTCCTCTCTATTTAAGTCTCTATTCATTTGTTACTTCAAAATATTTTCACTTTTTGATGGGACCAACTACAAATACCTTAAAAATGCATTCTTTATTAATTTTAACCACTCCACTTTAAATTAACACACCTTCAAATGATCTTAAATTAATTTTTTATGTAATAATCCATTCAAAATTTATTTTTTATGCATTTATTAATTATTGAATCCACTTCTACTTTTAAAATTTAAAATGGCTATACGTAGTTTGGCCATGCTTTGATTTCTAGATTGGTGTGATAAACTTATGAAAATTTGTATTAGATGATAAAAAATATAAATGTGATATGAATGTAAACTCATTAATATAATAATCTATATTAATTCTTAGACTAATGCAAATATTTTTATGCCGATATTCTAAAACATTTCTCCCCTTTTTATTAAATCTTTTCTTGAAGAGTTTTTTTTAGAAAAAAATTATGGGTATTTTGTATTACTGAGGAGGCATTACAAGGATTCTACATTTCAGAAGCCCAAAATATTAGAAAAGAAATGACAACAACAACAACAAAAAATCAATCTCCAATGAAACAAAGGATTGGATTAAAAATTGTAAGAAAATAAAAAATTAAAAAATAAAAGACAATGATTAGGATGCATCTGAATCTTCAATTGGTGAAATACCTCTTATTTAAGGTAAATTAAGGCTATAACCTTTAATAAGCTTAAATAGTTTATGATTAGGCTCAAGCTATAGTGATTTGCTCGAAGTTGCTTTAGTCATGACAAGATAGTCTCGATTGATTCCCTTTACTATATATGTGGTTAATTGTAAAATTTGAATTCTTCAAAAAAAAGTTTTATTTGTTTGAAAATGTGTATAAAATGATGAAATGTGGTCATCATTACTAACAAGTTTCAAGAATTAGGAAGAATATGTTTCATTCTTGAATTGAGTAGCAAAAGAAGTGGATAGAAATCTAGACATAACTAATAAGCTAAAGGACTTTAAGTGTATAGTTGAAAGTGCATCACAAGGAATGGAAAAATAAAGAAGACATTTTTATGTATGATCACAAAAAATCTCCCAATTCCTGTATTTATTATGTTATAGTTAAAGTTTCCACCACTGTTGATTTTGATAAATGTTATATTAGGTTTT
Organism: Cymbidium sinense; assembly: GCA_021442155.1. Taxonomy (NCBI): domain Eukaryota; kingdom Viridiplantae; phylum Streptophyta; class Magnoliopsida; order Asparagales; family Orchidaceae; genus Cymbidium; species Cymbidium sinense. Next base: position 183,014,786 of record CM038216.1, read on the forward strand.
TTTTTCTAATAGATCAAATTCCATAATGATGCTTAATAGAACAAGATTCTAAACCTAATAGTACCTCTAATGTGTTTTTGGTTTAAACACCCTAACATTTGTGCCTTGAAAAAGAAATTTTCAATATGTTGAACAATATCCATTAGTGAGATCTTTTTTCCATGTGCATCTTGCTTACAATTATTATGAGCCATCCAAAGAAACTAACAAGCAATAACGAGAGTAAGAGTTCTAATATGGATGTCAAATTTTGATAAGGTAGAGATTTCAATCTTAACAAGAAGTCTAAGTGATGCAAATCAACACTTCTATTTTTTGGAATTTGAAAAATGGTCTTAGATTGGACCACACTTTATTGTTGTACTTATATGTTAAGAATAAATGTTATAGAGTTTCCTCGTCATCACATAAACAACACTTGGATGGTAGTCTTACTCCCTTGACCTTGAGGATGTCATCAGTAGGTAGCATTTTATAAAAAAAGTATCCAAAGGAAGAAGGACATAAAAGGTTTAAGGATTAAATCCAAACATAATAGTATTAGTTTTCAATATTGTGTAAATAATTCTAGTTAGAGAAAGATTTTGAGTCATATGTTTGTTTGATCATTAAGGAATCTTTGTATTTTGCATTGATAGGGAATTTTCTAATGCCATGGATTAAAGGATGAGGCAAGTATAGAGCAAGCATGTCTTTGTTCCAAACTTGAAAATCAAATACATTAAGATCAGCTGCATCAGAACTATTATAATATTTTGTGAAAGGCTTTTCTGTACACCAATTGTCAAACCAAATGTTTATTTTACCTTCACAAATATTCTAAAAAAATAAATTTTTAGTTAATTATTTAAGGGAAAGGAGAGTTTTCGAGTGTTAAAGTCTTCTTTATTGCATTCCACTTGTCTGGGATGTATTTTACTACAATATTTGTCTTGTAAGTAGATAGCCCAAAGGAAACTCTTTTCTCTAAATCAAATTTATAGTTTGATGAAATTGCATTTCATTGTGTCTACAAGAGTTTTGAAACTAAGGCTCTCCTCTTTTTATTTGCAAAACTTATGCTATATGTTCCAATTCAAGGCATTTCCATTTCTTTTCTAAATGAACTTGTTGAAGATTTTAAGTTTATCTTGCACCTTTATTGGCAGGTTGAGCACTTGCATGCAATAAAGAGAAATTGAGCTTAGGATACTTTGAATAAGAATGATTAAGCCCCAAAAGAAGAGAAAAGTGTCTTTTTCATGTGTTGATCTTCATCCAAAAGGCTAATTTAAGCTTATACCTATACAAATTAATACCCAAGTATTTGTGGCAGAGATCATTTATTGAAAATTCGGCAAAATATTTGATTTATTTGATTCTATTAGCATTTATACCCATACAAATAATAAATTAGCATTTACTTCTACTAAACTACATCCCTAAGCCCCTAAGAGTTGTTCAAATTGGAAAAGAGCTTGTATTATCTTTTAATAGAATTTTTGCTATCATTACAAAACATAAGTACATAATCTACAAAAGTAAGATGAGAAATTGGAATTATATCTTTAGAGGTGAAAGATATAAAAATGTGGTTCTTTAGAGTCTAATTCAAGTATCCATTGCAATGATGAAGAGAGTTGAATAAACTGGGCCATCTTGCTTGATGCATTTACTATCTTTGAAAAAAAGCATTGGATTATCCATTTAGAAAGATAGAGTAGAAGTTATTGCATAAGATTTTTTTTATGTAAAAATCATCATTGAAACTTTTAGCCTAAAGCACATTAATGATAAAGTTCTAGTTTATAAAGTTAAAAGGTCACTAATATCCAATTTGATAATCAAATTGCCACCCCTACAATTTTTATTAAAATCCTTGATAAATTCTTGTGCTAATGGAATATTACTTATGATGTTCCTACTAATGATAAATGTAGCTTGGTTAGCAGAGATGATGGAAGAAAGTATTAGTTAAAACTTGGTAGATACTAATTTCTTGCTTTGCTTAGATAATAGCTGATGGGTTTGAAATTATCCTAGTTTAGATTATCATTGCTTTTAGTGATAAGAACAATTTGTTGAAGTGAAAAATATTTATGCATATAGGCTAAAAGAAATCTTGAATTGGTTTTATACCATCAACTTTAATAATATATCAAGAATATTAGTATAAGAGTGTGGTGAATCCACCAGATCAATAATTTTGTAGCCATCAATGAAGTAAGTTGCGCTTTGATCTCATTTTTAGAGTGTAAACTAGATCAAGAGATTGGATGAAGTCTCTATTATCATCAAATAGGTTGTTTTAAAGTGCTAATTCATATATTCATTATTAAAGTTTTGATTGATGCGTAGCAATTGTTGAAACTAGTTCAAACAACTCTCCACAATATTTGAATTGTTCTCAAACCATCATCGAGCTGAGTATTTAAATTTTAAAAATGGTGTTTGCCTCTCTTTTTTTCCTCACACAAGAGTGAAAAAAATATGGAATTATGGTCCCTTTCAAGGAATTATAGAGATTTAAAATGGGACACTATGTAGATCTTGAAGGTTTTATTTAGGAGATTAAACATGTCATCAAGGAATAATATTCAAACTTGAAAGATAGAAATATTACTCTACAAAGAATTCAATTATTTAATAAGGACTCAAAAGGCGATGAGTCTATATATACTAGAGATTCTTTTCTTATAGATGAAAGTAAGACAAGTTTTATTTAATATGGTTTACAAGTTCCCTACAAGGGCAATCTCTTATAGTTACTTACATCTTAAAAGAAGTGATCTTCTTATAATACTTTTGATCAAAATAGTTGTCTTATGTCTCCATGGATTTTAAATTTTTAGATCAAGATTGTTCAAATAGAAATCAATTGAAATAGCTTAAGTGGAGCAATACTTTTAGCCTAAGGGGAAATAGAAGTAAGTGCTTAGATATTAGAAAGCCCAATAAATACTTTAACTTATTTTACAGTTTGACTTTGCATTTTAAAATTATTTTTTATTTGAGTTTCCATTTTATTATATTCTAGGGCTTATATTTCAATAGCATGACTGTAAAATGTCTAACATGTGAGATTTATTCCCATGACAAGGAGAAACAAGTTACCTCATATCCTAAAACTAGAGGTACCATCAACATATGTTGGAGGCTCAAATTTTTCTAATGAAAGTGGAATAAGATTTGTAGGTTCACTCACATTAAGTAATGTGAACGATCTTGACTTTCTAAACTTACAACTCACTTGGAAGGATTGTCGCTTAACATCTCATATGATTTAAAATTATGAGCCAAGTCTTATGAAAATATAAGATAATTTAGGTTGTTATTTAATTTGAAATGGAATCTTAAAACCTAATTTTAGCTTTAGATTTAAATTATTGGATTGAAATGTTCTAACAAATATAATTGTTTTACAATATTTATGTATTTTCAAACGTTTGGTTTTATTTTAAGGCCACTCGGTATGCAGGCATGCTTACTATTACTGTAATTTAAAGACTTCAAAAACTAATAATACAATAGAGGTGACCTTCCCCAAGAAGTATGGTCATCCTCAATGGTTAGATTTCCTCTTATATACAATCCAAGATAAGGGGATTGAAGCAATATACATTATAATGTTGTCACCTAAGAGTTTATAGTTGATTTTATTATTTATACCTAGCATTTTAGTTGTGATTATGGTTATGAGTTATTTATTCTTAAGTATGCATTGATTATTTTAATAGGGTAGAAAAAATAACTTTCCATAAGAGCCTAATGAGTAAAATAGACTTTCACAATGTCATTATAGTCACAAAAAAAACTTATAAAATGCATGTGATTCTAATGCACAAACAGTATAAACACAACACCAAGCATTAAATAAATATAACAAAAGGTCATTGAAGCCAGGTTTTGATATACATCATGAAGAAAAAAAATAAAAATAGGCAGTTGAACTCTACTCTTATATAGCTTGGTCTAAAACTAGAAGTTAGATTTGTTGGGTCTTCACTTTTTTCTTTTGGATTGCTTCTTTCTTTAAGGACCTCTTTTAGACTCCATAGGAGACCACTAGTCTATGGAGTCCACTCTTATTTATCCTAAAATCTTATATATCCTAACCTTAATTCAAATTATATTTTAAATTTAAAAATAGAGCCTAAGTAAACCAACAAAATAGCGAGTATAACATGCATACATCTAACTAGAAATATTATATACACAAGGGCTTAGCACTAAAAGATACCAAGCCCATCTATCTGAGTGAGTTATATTTGGACAAGCATAAGCACTTGCAAACAAATATATTAGTTTAAAATTACTAAAGGGCCTGTTTGAGACCACTTTCTATTTTTTTTAATGTGAAAACAAAAACATGTTCTGTATTTTTATAAATTTTCTATTTTTTTACAATGTTTAATCATTATTTTCCAAAAAATTTAATGAAAAAAATAAAATAATAAGAATGATTATTATACGCTAAGGGGCCTCTTGGAACCACTTCATGTTTTAAATTTTATGTTTTTATTTTTTATTTTAATTTTAAAATAAAATAAAAAATTTGATTGGTATTTTCTTATTTAAAATAAAACAAAAATATGTTTGGCAATGTAAATGATGATAATGAATATTAACCTATACATTTGTTCAATCACAATCAAATCAAATGATGCATAAATGAGATTTAAATCATCTTAATTATCATTGAAACACTAGTTTGTAAAGAAAATTGCATAGATTGATTCTAAATGTCAATATCTATCAACGGATAATTTTTTATGGTTGATTGATTATAATGAAAATAGTAAGCTACATGCGTCGATTTAAATCAATATTATTTTGATCATCAACGATGCTAGACAAAAAATGTTTGTTTGTAAGCCAAGCAGCATTAACACATTTGAAACATTTAAAATGAATAAGAAAAATACACATTTGTATGGGTTGTTGTGTGAAAATGAAATGAAAAGTACCTATGTGAATATTCAAGATGTATGAGAAAAATAAAATTAATGAAAAATATATAAATATATTTTAAATAATAATTATTAACTAAACAAGTTAAATTAAAATTAAATTTGATTGAATTAAATATTTACTAAAAAAAATTAATTACATATATTTATGATTAATTATGTTAAATTTTTATTTTATATAATCAAGTTAAATTTAATTAGAATCTATCATATATATATATATATATATATATATATATATATATATTCAAATTTAATTAAATTACACACACACAAATCCATGATATCTAAAAAGTATGTTTGAGTTTTTTAAAACACAAAAAAAGGTTTTAGATGTTTTTGGTGTTTTTGAAAGCAAAAAATAAACTTATTTAAAAATAGAAAAACAAAATTAATAAAAACTGATAAAAAAACATATTTTTTTATTTTTTCATGTTACTTAAAAATACAAACAGAAACATAAAATAAAAATTAATTCCCAACCAAAGGGAGACAACCAACACCAAAGAAACAAACATTTCTCTTTTATCAATAAAAAACCGCACCAACATTTAATTTAGGATAAATTTTTAGGAACAAACCCTTAAAGAAAATATCGTCAGAACTACGAAATATCACTCTAACATCTAGTTTATGAGCATACAACCATCCTACCACCTAATCTAATGAAAAAACATTACTCAAAGAAACATGAAGCATTAAACCAAGCATCATTCTAACTTAGGTCTAGAGTTGGTGGCCTATAAGTTTAGTGTGTGTGAGAGGGCTACCGCTTGGTTATTTCTATTTAAGTGATTAAAGATTTCCAAATGAGTTTTAGGTTTCAATTTAATTTAGGATAAATTTTTATTTCATATTTTAATGAATGTATGAAATAATGGGCCTCACTTAGAATAGGGTCTATCATCTAACACCTAACCTTAATATGATAGACACTTCACCAAAGGGTAAGAAGCTATCATAAAATTCTAAGGTAGCTTTTTAATAATTTAAATTATTTAAAATGACTTATTTTGGTTATTTACTAAGCTATGATCAATAATCCTCTATTGATTTTATTTTGAATTTAAATAACTTTATAACTTTATAGAATATAATACTTTCTTAGGACAGACATCTTAGAAAGCATTATAAAATCCTTTTTTTTTGAATTATTAGTTCTTATTAATTAAATTTTATAAGATAAAATTTAGATTAATATTGTAAGACCCTCCAAAAATTATAAGAGTAATCTTTGAAGTCAAGGAACACCATAAAAATTTTCCTAAAAAAATTTAGAGTGAATTTGAATTAACCATAATTTCTTAGAATTATTTAATAATTTATCTTATAAACAATATTTAAATTGAAATACAATTCAAAAAATTATGAAAGTTTATATAAGTGCTTATTAAGGGGTCTTAACACTCTCATAAAATTTCTAGGTCATTTGGATGCGATTTAGATTTTTTGTGAATTATTGGATTTATTTAAATATTTAAAATTTAAAAAATATTTTATTGTTCAAAATAAGTTGGTTATATTTTTATTAAATATTTTCTATGTATATAAATTTACAGAAAAAACTCAATACTTTTCTAATTTTTTATTTATTTATAATTTTTTATTAATAGGTCCATTAATTCAATGTTATATTAACATAATTAGAATTTTTACTTTAAATTAATTAAAGTGGCTTAGACTATTTTAAAACTACAAGAAAGCATTCTATAAGTCCAACTATGATCATAATAGTATTTCATAAAGATTTTGTAAACTTTTTAAATTAATTATTATTTATTATTATTGTATTGTATTTTATTTAATTATTTCATAAGAAAAATTCAAATAATGCCAAAATAACTCAATAATTATTTAAATACTTCCAATGACTTTGGAAAACAAAAGGAGCATTCCAAATAATTTCCAAAATTATTTTTGGCATTATTTAAGATATTTTTTATTTTTATATTTATATGATTATTTACATTGGTATTTTATTTTTATTTAATAATTCATATTCTATTACTCAAAATTTCATGATTTTTTAATTGTTGTCTTCAACCTCTAGAAGCTTCTATAAAATTTCAAATTATTTGAAATTAATTTGATTTTTATTTTATTCAATTAATTTGAATTATTAATAATTATTATAGTATTAAATCATAATAAAAATCTAAAAAATATTTCAAGCAACAAATGATCATCTTAAGTTTAGAGCACTTTACAAATGATCATCTTAATTACATATTAAGTATTACTTTTATTACTCTTAAAGATCTCATGCTAGCAAGTATGTGATGCATGTCCTCTCACATGATCATTTTGTTATAAAGCAACATCAATATGTTAAGGTTATGATTAAGATTCTCTAGGTTGCTCACTATAAAATGTCATTAATAAATTATGATAATGATCAAAGTTCTATATTTTCCTTATGGTTCAATTCTCGAATGGTGAAATAATGAAATATTGACCATGTTTATCATTATTTTTCTAACCATTTGCTTTAACTTGATGACAATAAAATTTCTATTTTTAAAACTAAATTACTACTAGTACAAGCTAAATATTTAGCATATACTTACAAGCCTTTATTGATAGGTTATGCTCATTAATGAGAGATAGTTAACCATAAAGGCTTAAACCTATAAAATATCTCAAGTCATATCACAAAGTATTTATAAAAGGAGGGTAAAATATTTGGGTAATGCCATATACTGTATTTTCTTAATATTCTAAAAATTTCATCCAAAAATTAGGGGTTTGCTTTTTGGTCAATTAGGTTGGATTGTTTGTTAAACTTAATAAACTAAACCAATTTAGTTTAAATAACCAAATCAGTCAATCACTATACAAAATTGAACCAAATAATACTTTAGTTTTTTTTGTTCGATTTTTTGGTTAAACTAACACACCTCCTCCACTTTGATTCTTCATTGTCATGAAAGGTATCCTTAAGATGAATTTTTGGTTTAAATTTTTATTATAACTATAAGCGTAAGCCTCAAGATTAAATTTCATAAGGCCAAAACCACTCATTGTCGATTTTTAAAAACTATTTTAATAGAAAGGAACTTTAATGAAGTTGATATGCAAGTAGAATATTCAAAGGAAAATTTAGTAGCCCCTGTTATAGATAATGAATTGTTGAACACAACCGATGATTCCTCTAAAAAATAGATTTATCAATTTTATGAACCAAATAAGTGAAATAAAACCAAAGGAATGAAATAGTATAAGCAAAAAAATAAACATTTATTAAGTACCATACATATACCTATTTGATTAGAAGCACTCTCCTATAAGCACTACATTTTAGGGTGAACACAATTGTATGAATAATATCTCATAACAAAAATTCAAGAGAATAAAACTATAAAAAATATCATAATTCATGATCACAATTAAGTGAATAAATTTGAGTAAAAGTACCACCATTGTAACTATTGTCATAGCCTTCTTGCCTCAACAACACCTTCCAAATATTTCTCATGAAAACCTACAAGCTCCAAGATGATAGGGCCATTAAATTACTAGCATTCCTTAACTTGGAACATCATTCTACATGAATATATATAATTGTAAATTTGGTTCTAGCTTAGCTATAAGAAACCAACAACAAGATTCAAGTGCAATATTTGAAAAATATGATCACCATATATAAGTATGGAGAACAATAAAATTGGAAAAGCGCTAGCTCCAAAGAAGACACAATAAAATAAGTCACCAACCGTATATATGCATTGATCATTCCATCTTGCACCTAAGGAAGGTTAGAATGTAAGCATTGACCACATGAATAAGAATTGATAATTGATATATTAACTTATGAGGGAGGCCAAATAGTAAATTAACCAATTCCATCATACATATACATCAAGAACTTGTCTATCTGAAGATTTGATAATGACACACACACAGAGATGTTAGAAACACACACAAAGATGTTAGAAACTTAGAATGATGTCAAAAGTGCATTTTGACTTTAAAGATTAATAATGATATTATTTTTGATGTAAAATTAAAAATTTGAGTCAATTTATATAAATATTAAAGTTCAAGTATTAGATATGAAAATTTATAAAAATTGAGTGCTATATATAAATGCCCCATATAAATAAATGAATTAACTTTTTAAAAAATATTTAAATTTATTTAAATACTAATATGAGTTTAAATGAATATTCATTCAAGCAAATTAAAATTATTAATGAAGTACATAGATATAATTAAAGCTCTAATTCTTTATTTGAAAAAAAATTACTCTCTTATTAGTTGGATTAGCACCACCACAAATCTTCTCTTAAACTTTCACTCAAGTTTCAGCAGCTACCATATAATTAAAGCCTAATTTTTAAAAGAAGCTTTTACATACACAATCATCTTATTCTTCTATATTTATAAATAAATCATCTTAATCTTTATTTTTTAAATTGACTTTAAAATATTAAAATTCATAACAAAAGTCTAATCTATATTTTTTATTTTTATAATTTTTTTAAAAATTTGATCTTGTCACACATAAATATATAAATATGATAATTTAAATAAATCAAAAAGATAATTAAAATATAGATATATGTATATTAAATGATTGATTTGTAAATATCCCATTTTAAAATTATTATCAATATTTTGCTATCAAATCTCGCCTGTGAAATATGTTTAGACGTGCAAATTAATAACTCAAAAAAAAAAAAAAAGGAATCAGGCGCCGATTACGCGCCCGGGGTATTCTAGCGCCAGGGGTAAAGAGCAGTAGAAGCGTTGGAGTCTGAAAATTCTATAGGGACGACACCTATTTATCTCTGCCTTTACCGCATCTCAGCACAGCATGAGGCGGGTGGCAGCAACCCTCTCAAGGCAGGCGAGGTCAGGGGCGGCGGCGACTAATGCCGCCGGATGGAGCTCATCCCCTTATTGTCGTTTTTCACACCGCTTTTGTAAGCTTCGGCGTTTTATAATTGCTTCTTGATCTCCTATTACTTTCTAGGTCATGTAAGTTTCAAGCTTTCTGCCTTGCAGTGGCGCTTATCGAACAGCAGAGGTATCGAGAATACAGGTCCGGGGCGACCTCCTCGTCGCCCTGCTTCTCACCTTTGTTGCCAACTATCTTTGCAGCTGGTGCGGTCGGGGTGGCGTCAGTCGATGCCTCATTTGCGGACTCCGGTGAGGTACCAGTCAGCACAATGCAGAAAACTCTGGTTTTTTTTTTAAACAAATTTGGGTCTATGTTTAATCTTTGTTTGAACACCTGGCTGATGCAATGGAGAAGCTGGCGGCTGCAGAGAGGCAGAGGTTGGAGGAATTGCTTAAGAGTAGAGGGATGCAGCGAGGTTCTTACCCACCATTTACTGTTGATGTTAGAGGGCCAAAGGTTTGATGGTTGATTATGTTAATGCCGGTTTAAAGTTGTTTCCTGCCTGATACTTATGTTGTTGTTTATGTGGAATTACGTTATGAAATGGCACTATAGTTTACTAGTTCGTTTATGAATTTCATTTCATCAATTTTGAATAAGTTGGGTATTGGCATGCTATAGAAAACTGAAAATCATGTCATATATAAATTGCTTCTGGCATATCGATTGATTGAATTGAAATGCAGGTACCAAACATATTGTTAAATGAATTATAAAATTTGAACAGAATCTTGACAAATGGATTCTAATGCATTATGAAAATAGACGTAATTGATAAAACTTCAGACATTTTTTAACATATTAAATCTAGAGATATTAGCTAAGGGGCAGTTTGGGATCAATTTTGTTTTTTGTTTTTATTTTTTACGTTGTTTTTGAAAATATGTTTGTTTAGAGTATTTTTATGTAGTTTTATTTTTGTTTTCAAAAAAATAATATTTTTTAAAACACTCAAAATATCTAAAATATGTTTTGAATATTTTTAAAAACAATAAGTACAATCAAACAAGTTTTTTTTAAAGCAAAACATAAACAAAATAAAATAAAAATACAAAATAAAAAATAAAAAACAAAAGTGATCCCAAACGACCCTTAAACAATTTAAATTTGATAGTGAATAAGAAATGCAATCTTTATTTTATTTTATTTTAAGTTCTTGGATTTGAAATTTGGAATAGAGGTCCACTTTCGGTGGACTTGGAAAGGCATTTCTCATTGATAATATCCAACCTATTTTTAGATAGTATTTTTATGGTTGATATCTGATGAATTAAGTTTTCAGGTCAAGTTTTATACATTCATGTATAATTTTATGTAACATAAACATGGACACGATATATGATGCAAGATGACTTGGGTTAAGGTTTTTTAATGTAGTTATTATGATGCATAGTATGAATTCATGTGAAAGAAACTTAGCTGAGTTTTGGATGGTTTAAAAGTGAAAAGCTATTTGTATTTTTTTTTGAAAAGTAAGTTTTATGAGATGGAGCTAAAACTTCAAAAGTACACTATTCAAACGGGTATCAAAATTAAAAATTCAAGCTCTCAAAAGCAAAACGCACTAAAAAAGCTCTCCCAAACGAAGCCTTAAGGATTCATACTTCCCAAGCCAAATAGTAATTCCACAATCATTATATGTATACTTTTAATGCTAAAATTGTAACCCAATTGATAATAAAATAATTAAAATAGTTTTGAAGAGATCGCATGAATTTGGAACCATTTAAAATCAACTAGTAATTGTAATTTAATTACCACGAATCAAGACCAATAATAAGTTAATATTAATTTATGCGAATGGAGTAAGAATAAAGATCATATGTATTGAAATATGAAAAACCCGACATTAGATTAGTGTAAGGAGACTACTCTTGGAATTAGTTTGTCACTTTCATACTACGCTTGAATGAATCGATATAAGTAGGGGTGTAAATGAGTGAGCTTGTGAGTGAACCCTTGTTTGTGTTCGACTCATTTGAAAATTTTTTGTTAGTCATAAAATGGCTCGAATTTCAGTTGTTTGCTCAAATTGTTAAATGGCTAGATCACCAAAATAATAATCAAAAAATCTATAAGAGGGAGATTCTATCTCCAATCTTTTAACAAGCAACCACTATATAGTTGATATATATGTATATATATATATATATATATATATATATATATATATATATATATATATATATATATATCATATATATATATGATATTTCGAGTAAATCGATGGTCGAAGAAGGATTGTTCATGTTTTAGCTTATAAATCGTTTTGAAATATTTGTTGTGTTTACTTGCTTAACAATGAGCAACACAAACCGCTGAGAATAACGAAGTTTTTTTGACAGATCTAGATACAAGTTGCACTTACAATATTGAAACTTGAAAAGAGAAATTTAAAACAACCAAAGTTGTTATATTACATGCCTCAAAATATTTATTAATTAATTCCTCATCCAAAACTCAATGGGATTTAAAATTGCAGCAATAACATAACCCAGTAGAGACACATGTCTTGGAGAAAGCCAAAACATCTATGAAAAAATCTATAAGATGCATGCTCTAGAGAAAATTGACACTCCCACGTTAAATACAACAAAAGGAATATAAATCTAATTTTCACTACATAAATAAAATTTTTTTGTTCAATATTGAATTGGATGGAAAAATCCAACTAGAATTAGAAACAAATATTTTGAGTTTGGTTAACCTATGTAAGATTTAGGTTTAGTTGAGGTCAAGTTTTGGTCTAGCTAAAATTAATAAATTAACTTTTTAATTTTCTATGTGTTTCATGAAAAATTATATTAAATTATTAATTTTTGTCTTTTTTAAGTTGTCATGTATGAATTTGGTAATTATACTCACTTTTTTTTAGTTGTGTCCATTTCTGGGTTGAGTTGATACAACTTGTAGCAGCTTATGTGTTTTTCATATCATATTAGACCGGGTTTGGTTTTAGTTGAGCTAGTTTCAGGTTAAGATTTTTTAACCATTTAAAACTTCTGCTACTCGAGCCAACCCACACCACGCCAAATTTTATCTATATAGGAAAGTAATTGAATCAAAATTAGATATCTTTGAGACACAAAATTGTAGTTTTATTTACTTAAAACTAAAACTACCATACATAGTTATGGATATGATTTAAGTTTCATATTCATGTAATCAAGTGCAAATTTTATAGTTTTGTAAAGCTTCTCATCTTGTTTAAAATATGCTTAAAAATATTTTTGTTCGATGCAGATTTGACTTTATGTGTAGTTATGATGCAACACATGACATTTAAAGAATTATCAACTAAAGCATTATTTGAGTTGCTAATCTTTTCATGAAACTTTTGAATATTGTCAGAATAATTGATTTCATTAACTTTTTCTTCACATTTTTAAATATGTTCCTACTGAGACTCTCATTAGCATAATGATAATTTTGATGGCAATTAAAGCATGCATTTAAAGAAAATTTAGGGTGTTACTACTATAAATAAGTAAGCGCAACAATTAAATTTGATTGCTTTATTAAAATATCTTCAAAATCTAAATATGTAGTAACCCTTCTAAATACATGAAATTTTAATATTTGTTCAGAATCTAATGCAAATTGAAATACATGCCAAGTGATGGAAAGCGGTTATGTGTTATTACTATAGGTTTCAATCCAAACATAAACTTAGGGTGCATTTGACATAGCGGTGTGTTTTCGTGCCGCACTGCTTACCATTTGGGAACTACGGTGTGGGTGTGTTTTGCGATGTGGTGCGGTGCAGGAGAAATTGCATTTACCAACCTAACCTGGGAGAGTGCGGTGGCTGCCAGAAAGCTTTAGTTTGACTTTTTGAAAATTAAAAAAAAAAATATAACACTCATTACAATTTTTTAGATAGCAGTTTCTTCTACAGTAGCTCCACTACTATATTTTTAGATAGTTGCAGCTATTCCAAATGCATGCTTATAATCTTTACAAATGTCAAACATGATAGTAGTTCCTTAAATTCATTTATGTACTTAGTAATAATTTTAGTTCCTTGATTTAGTAAACTAAGTTTATCAAGAAAATGATCATGATAAAGACTATTTTTCTTTTAAAAGCTATCTCAGTTCAGCCTAGGTGATAGTCAATTCTTTTCCAATCCTTCATTTTGACTTCCCATGCTTATTTAATAAATTTTTGCTTGCTTGGTTAATTTCATTTCCATGAATCTCACTTATTGCTCATCAGTCATGATTTATCTTTGAAAAAAATATTTAAATTAAATATCCCACAACAACAACAACAACAACAACAACAACAACAACAACAACAACAATAACAACAACAACAACAACAACAAGCCTTATCCCGCTAGATGGGGGCAACATGGATCCATTTTAAACATTATGTCCAATTGAGTGTCATATTCTAATTTGAGTGTAATATAACAAGGTCATTTTTTATACTTTCGAACCAAGTCTTCTTAGGTCTGCCTCTACTTTTCATAACATAAATTATATTTTATATATCTATTCTCTTAACTGGGTCATAGACAATCGACAGTTTATGCGACCCAACCAACTATGGCGGCTCTCTCTAATCTTATTTGTCATTGTAGCTACTCTAACCTTTTCACGTATTTATTCATTTCGCATTTTGTCTCCAAGTATGAAGCTACTCTTCCACTTGAGCATTCTCATTTCTGCAACGTTTAACTTAATTTTATTCATCCCTTTTACTAGCCAATTTTTTTACGCCATAAAGCATTACAGGTCTTACCATCATCTTATAAAATTATTCCTTAAGTCTAAGTGATACTTTTCTACCACACAAGAGGCCTGATGCATTCCTCCACTTCAACCATCCAACTTGAATTCTATTAATAATATCCCCTTCTATTTCACCATCACTTTAAACACTAGAACCAAGATATCTAAAATGTTCACTCTTTAATGACTTGATCACCCATTATCATAGCCCCCTTGTTAGATATTTTACAAGTAAAATTACACTAATATAATGAATTTTAGATCTACTCAAACAAAAGCCTTTAGATTCTAAGGTTGACCTCCATAATTCAAGTTTTTCTTGAACTCCATCTCTAGTCTTATCAACAAGAAGAATATTATCAAGAAAAAGCATACATCATGGTATTTCTTTATGTAAATGTCTAGTAAGAATATCCATAACTAAAACAAAAATATATGAGCTTAAAGTCGATCCTTGATGTAATCCAACTGAAATAGGAAAATATTTGGTTAATCCTCCTTGTGTTTGAACACAAGTAATAGCTCCAATATTCATATCTTTAATGACTTGAATATAATCAATATTAACTCCCTTCTTTTCTTGAATTCTCTAAATCACTTCTCTTGGAATTTTGCTTTATTTAAGTCAACAAATATCATATGTAGATTCTCCTACTCTCTCTATACTTTACATCAAACTTCTCAACAAATATATAGCATCCATAGTAGTCCTACCAAGCATGAATCCAAATTGGTTTTGAGAAACTTTTGTATCATGTAACATATGCTCAATTACTCTCTCCTATAATTATAATGTATGACCCATTAACTTAAATTTTCTATAATTTACGCACTCTTATGCACCACCTTTATTCTTAAAAATAAGAATTGACAAACTCTTTATTCAGTTATTTGACATCATTTTAGCTTTAAAATAATATTAAAAAAATTATTAAATAAAAAAATTTCTTGATCACCTAAGCATTTCCACACATCTATTAGAATATCTCCAGGTCTTATTGCTTTTTCACACTTTATTTTCTTTAAAGCCTCTTTAATTTTGGTTTTAATAATATGATGATATAAATAAAAATCTTTATTTTCATTTATGATGTTAAGGTTGCTAATGCCAATCATATTCTTACAATTTTTATTGAAAAGTTTATCAAAATATCTCATCTATCTATATTAAATATTTTTTTTTAAAGAAAAATACTTTTTGATCTTGTTTAATACACTTCACTTGAACTAAATCTTTACTACTCTTGTCTCATTATTTGATTAACTTATATGTACATTTTTCACCTTATTTAGTATCCAATCTATTACGTAGATCACTAAATACTGAATTCTTTCCATCACATATTATTTTTTTAGAATCCTTATGAGTTACTCTATTGCTTTCCTAATCTTTGAATTTTTACATTTATACTATTTTTTATAACAATACTTTTATTTTTGATTTTTTTCTTGCATATTTTGACTCTATCATCAATTGGTTTTACTAATTGGATCTTTTCCATTTGATTCTCCAAATACACTTTTCACAACATGCTTAATATTACTTATTATTTTTTCCCATATAACATTAGAGTCCTCATGCACATCCCAAACCTTAAGACCTTGTAGTTTACTCTTAAAAATATTTTTATTAACGTTCTTTAAGTGCCTCCATCTAATTCAGGATAATGTTTTTTTTTTTTCATTTTTCAACTCTTCATCTTAAATCTAAAATCAGTAGTCGACATTGTATACTTAAACTTTTATTCGAAATAATTTTATAATCTTTACAATCTAAATGATCAATTTTTAATAAGAAATTAATTAATCTATTTTTTACTATGTTTATTCTTATAAGGTGATAATATGCTTCTTCATTTTCTTAAGTATTAGCAATTATAAAATCATAAGTTGATGCAAAATCTAATATGATCATACCTTTTTAATTAATTAGTCTAAATCCATAGCCACTATAAATACTTTTAAAATTTTCCACCACTCTATCAACATCTTTATTAAATCTCTTTTAATAAATACTCTTTATCAAGAGATATCCTTTGTATTAATTCTTTTAGGTCATTTAAATTTTTTTTAATCATACGTCCAAACCTACTTGAGGAGTATAAATACTTATAACATTAATAATCTTAACAGTAACAATAATCTTTAAAATTATAATTGTTCTACTAAGATTCTTCCAACATTTTTAGATCATACTAGATATTAAATTTGTGATTGGCCAGATCACAACTAAATTAAGCATAGATAAAAACAAAACAATATAAACATTCACAACACAGAAAAATAACTTCGAACTTTACATCACATTACCACCTAAAGTAAAACAAGATTTCATAAATCTAGAACACTAATAATTTAGTTACTCATATAAAAAAGAGAGAACATTATTGTGTTATAAACATAGAAAAACATTCGAGACAATTAAAAAGATTATAATCTATAATCACACTTAAATCATTTCTAGAATACTAAAGTTTAAAATTAAACTATCAATCTCTTGGGCTTTTCCCCAACCCATTTAGTTTTTAAATATATAATATATTTTTTTCTATGAACTATAATATATATTAATTTCATTAATTTATTTGTAAAAATATTTATATTCTAAGTTCTTATTTTGATTTTAGTTTAATGGATTAGATTTTTTGCTGCATTCCCTCATAATGCGAGAACCCTTGTTTATTAAACACTGCACTCGAATGTCAGTGCAACGACCCTTGCACACTTTTCACTGTATGTAGGGGAATGCCTAACATTGACATAATGTATTAAAGGATTCATATCATGATTTTTCGACAATTTTTACACTATCATCTACTTAACACAACCCTCAACTTTTCTCATCCCGGACTTGGGCCCCTAATGGAAGCATTATTTAAATCAAATATCCAATCAATAAATATTTTTATTCAATTTTACCATCATAACATGACACTTCATATTTAACTTATTTGCTATGTTATGATTTATGCAAAAATTTTATCATTTATGATTTTCTAAGTATCATTGTTAAACTCCCCAAAATATTTGTTTTCATCATTTTTTGGTCTCCTACCATGATTAATATTCAGGTAAATAGGTTCATCATTATTATTGGAATTTATTTTCAGGTCATATACATGAACTTGATTAGTATCTCATGTCAATGCTTTCATCATGTTAATGCTATCACACAATTTTTTTTGTTTGTTTAACTATTTGACTAATTAATTTTGTATAATTGTTGAAATTTTATCCCTTATACAATCTGTTAAGTTATTATGATTAGTTAACCATATTTCTTAGTGACATGTTGATGTAACTTATAGCTTTGATACCAATTTATGTAAGATGACTCAAAATTAGGATTTTTTAGTACAATTAATATGATGTAATATGAATTCATGCAAAGAATTTTGAGAACTTTATTTACAAACCACCTATTAATTGAACATCCTGTTCTATTTAAATGTAAACATTCAATACTAGAATTAACCCAAATGATAATTAAATGATTGAAATATTCTTGAAATATTATCAAGAGTTTAGAACCACATAAAATCAATGAGTAATTGTAATTTAATTCCACCAATAGAATTTCAATTGTGTTTATATCAAATTATGTAGACAAAATAAGAAGAAAGATTAAATGTACCAAAATAAAAAAAAAATTAGGCCTCATGGTAGTAAGGAGATGGCTTCCCTCAAAATCATGCAATCATGACACATGTACTTTATTTGGAATCACACTCTAATGTATACATACAAAATTACAACTTAGACAGAAATTAATTCATCCAAGTTTGTTCAATTGCATGCCTAAGAACATCTATTTATAAAATTTTGATCCCTAGGATAATAAACATGGTTGGTATGAACAATAATTACTTATTAAGACAAGGTGGCAGGGGAGAAAGCATTCATGTCAAAGATCTGCAAGAGAGGCTAGATGGAAAGTTCACTGTTTTTGAAGATTACTCAATGAGAAAGAACTACATATAAGCACATAGAGAATTTTAGAGTGGTTTAGTCAAGTGACTTGCATCCACTATAGGTGTAGAGGTTATTGAACTCTAATGAGGATGCACAAGTTGTAGCCCTAAAGAAGAGAGAGAGGGAGAGAGAGAGAGAAAGAGAGAGAGAAGAAGAAGAAGAAGAAGAATTATAGTAAGAAGTATAGTAGTGGGAAGAATGCTCTATGTCTGATCTACATCAAATTTTTGGAAGAAGAGAAGAAGAGAGGAGAAGATGAAGAGAAAAGCTTTGTTTGCTAGTGGTGGTTGATAGTAGTTGAGCTATCAGAAATGCTATAGGTTCTTGTGCCAAGAAGTCAACATTCACCCGAGTTGAGAGAGGGTGAGAAAGAGAGTTTGAAAGAAGAGCTCCAAATAAGGTCGAGATTTGAGAGAAGAAGCCCTAAAGAAGTTTGGAGCTAGGTTTTATAGTAATGTTTCCATAAATAGTTGTCAATTCCGTGATAACCAAATAAGACATTGTGGCAATATCAAATGCAACAATTAATGTGTTGACATGATAATAACTTAGGTATTAAAACCTCAATCATCACATGTTAGTTTTGAGGAACCTTAGATGTAGTGGAAATTTTGGTGGTCGATAGATATAACAATGATATTAAATGCTGTCATTAAGTCCATTCAACTAAGCGGGTGGTGGACAATAAATGCAATGTCACACAAAAGAAATGTCAAATATTGTCATTAATGCTCATATATCCTAGTGTCTTATTTTGTACAAAGAATAGGTGAAGGAAACATTGATAGGTGAGGAGATCCCTAGCGAGAATGGTGCGGTATCCAGGGTCATAGGTTTCTTGAGCAAGGTGCCCGTTGAAATAACTTGAGGTCTTGAGTTTGGATTCTTATCTTATATAGTGTTGAGATTGATGTTGAGAAGGCCAAAATTTTGAAGGCTACAATTTGTGTAAGATGTAAATGAAATATTGCACTCATAATTTGAAAACTTCCATAAATTGTTATCTATATTGCATATATATAGGGCCATTTGAAATTTCCATGAATTTTATCCATATTTGAGCGACATACAACAAAACTACACTACACAATGATCACATATCCTAAACCTGTAAGTATTTAAAATCATAGGCATCATGGAACTTATAGGACACAAGCTTTAGAGGAAATTGAAGCCATCTATTCCACAAGAATGTAGGCCTATGAGACAAAATTTGGACGTCTGACGCTTTATGTGGCCAAACCATCTAAGGCGACTCTCCCTTAGCTTATCTACCACTGGAGCTACTCCAACTTTTTCCCGAATATACTCATTTTGCATTCTATCTCTAAGAGTAAAGTCACTCATCCACCTAAGCATCCTCATCTCTGTAACACTTAACTTAGTCTTATGCTTCTCTTTTATTGGCCAACATTCTGCACCATAAGTCATTGTAGGTCTTACCACCATCTTATAAAATTTTCTCTTAAATTTAAGTGGAACTTTTCTATCACATAATAGGCCAGATGCATTCCTCCACTTCAACCATCCAACTTGAATTCTACTAATAACATCTCCATCTATTTCACCAT
Source organism: Cymbidium sinense (assembly GCA_021442155.1). NCBI lineage: Eukaryota > Viridiplantae > Streptophyta > Magnoliopsida > Asparagales > Orchidaceae > Cymbidium > Cymbidium sinense. Next base: position 183,034,920 of record CM038216.1, read on the forward strand.
CATTTTGAACAATAGAGCCTAAATATCTGAAACGCTCACTCTTATTAATGACTTGTTCACCTAATGTCACAACACTATCACTAGAACGAAAACTAAAATTACACTCAATATATTTAGTTTTAGATCTACTTAAACGAAAATCTTTAGATTCTAGAGTTGACCTCCATAATTCAAGTTTTTGTTGCTCCTCTAGTCTTATCAACAAGAAGAATGTCATCAGCAAAAAGCATACACCAAGGAACATTTTCTTGTAAATGCCTAGTAAGAACATCCATAACTAAAGTAAAAAAAGATAAGGGCTTAAAGCTGATCCTTGATGTAATCCAATTGAAATAGGAAAATATTTTGTCAATCCTCCTTGTGTTTGGACACAAGTAACTAGTATACATATCCTTAAGGACTTGAATATAACCAATATTAACTTCTTTTGTTCTAGAACTCTCCAAAGAACATCTCTTGAAACTTTATCATAAGCTTTCTAAATCAATAAATATCATATGTAGATCCTCCTTACTTTCTTTATGCTTCTCCATCGATCCTTAACAAATGTATAACATCCATAGTAGATCTACACGGTATGAAACCAAAGCGATTGAGAAACTTACGTATCACATCGTAACTTTTCAATTACTCTCTCCCATAATTTTAATGTATGACACATTAACTTAATTCCTCTATAATTTGCACATTCTTGTGCATCACCTTTATTCTTAAATATAGGAACCAACAAACTCTTTCTACACTCATCTAACATCTTTTTAGTTTTTAAAATGACATTAAAAAGATTTGTAAACTAAGAAATTCCTTGATCTCCTAAACATTTTCACACTTCTATTGGAATATTATCCGGTCCTACTGCTTTTCCACATTTCATTTTCTTTAAAGCTTTACTAACTTTAGATTTACTAATACGACGATAAAAATGAAATTCTCTAGTTTTGTTTAGGGTATTAAGGTTGCTAAAATCAATCGTACTTTCAGATCCTTAATTGAAAAGTTTATCAAAATACCTCATCAACCTATTTTCAATATCATTTTCTCTAAAATTTTTTTTATTATTTTCATCCTTATTACACCTCACTTGAATTATGTCTTTATTTCTCCTATCTCTTTGGTTGACTAACTTATACATACATCTTTCACCTTCTTTGGTATCTAATCTATCGTTAAATCACTAAAAACTAAATTTTTTTGCATCATATATCTTCTTTCTTAGAATCTCTAGACTTTATATCTTTTCAATTCTCCAGGGTTTTACATCTAAACCAAGTTTATAACAATATATTTTTTTATTTTTTCTTTTCTTTTCGGCTCCACCACCAACTATTCTTATTAAAGAAGCTTTTCCTTTTGATTCTCGAAGACATCTTTAACTTGTTTAATTTCACTTCTATTTTTTCCCACATAATATTAGCTTCCTCATGAACATCCCAAATTCTAATCTCTTGTAGCTTGCTCTTAAAAATATTTTTATTTGTGTTCTTTAATTATCTCCATCTAATTCTAGGACAATAATTTGGTTTATTTTTTCTCTTACAACCTTTCATCTTAAAATCTAAAACTAACAATCGATGTTGGGTACTTAGATTTTCACTTGATGACTTTACAATCTTTACAATCTAAACGATCTATTTTTCTTATCGAAAATAATCAATCGTGTTTTACTAGATCTATTTTATAAGTAATAATATGTTCAACTCTTTTCTTAAATAAAGTGTTACTACAAAATCATAAGATAAAAGCAAAATCTAATATAGTCCTACCTTCTTCATTAGTCACTCCAAATCCATAACCACCATGAATACTTTTAAAATCTTCTACCACTCTACCAACATGTCCATTTAAATCTCTTCCAATAAATACTTTTTCTTCAAGAGGTATCTTTTGTATTAATCCCTCTAATTCATTCCAAAATTTTTCTTTTGTGCTTACCTCCAAACCTACTTGAGGAGCATAGACATTTATAACATTGATAATCTTAGTATCAACAATAATATTTAAATTTATAATTCTATCTCCACATCTATTAATATTTATAACATTATCCTTCAAACTTTTATCTATAATCACATCTACACCATTTCTAGTTCGACTTTTACTTGAATACCAAAGTTTAAAACCTAAATTGTCAATCTCCTTGGCCTTCTCCCCAACCCATTTAGTTTCTTGAACACATAAAATATTTATCTTTCTATGAACCATAATATCTATTAATTCCATTAATTTACCTGTAAGAGTAACTATATTCCAAGATCCTAACCTAATTCTAGTTTCATGGACTAACTTATTTGCCCGCATCCGTCCATAATGTGGGAATCCTTGCTTATTTAACACTGCACCCGGGCGCCGATGCAGCGGTTCTAACACATTTTTCACTGTATTCAAGCCATATAGTGCGTCATTTCCAAGGGACGCTCTAGCATTAACACAATGATTTAAAGGATTCATGCCATGATTATTTCGATAAGTTTTACGCTGGCTATCGACTACATAACGCAACCCTCTACTTTTCACATCCGGACTTGGGACCGGCAATGGTAGTGTTCATCTATATTGTGGATTAATAGAGGTGATCTTGAGATTAGCGTAAAAAGAGAATTAATATGGGCAAAAACACTTTTTTAAAAAGTAGTCTACATGATTCTATTTTTTATGTTTTTTTTGTTTATTCATTTTAGGCTCATTATGTAGAGATAATGTTACAGTAATTGAAATGGCCGAAGTGATTTTTTATTATAAATCAAGTATAAAAATAAATTTATTTTTGAATTGCTAAAATATGTATAGAACGTAATATTAAGAAAATTTTCTTTTATTAGTCTACATATTCTTACAAGGGCAAACAAACTACATGTCTTGTCTTGATTTTGTCACACCTTGTTTTGACCCCTCATGATTAAATAGGAGATGTAATAAAGGCAAACAATCCAATCATTTCTCACCAACACTCATCCCGATTTCTATTATTCATGTCACACCTCAAAGACCACTTTCACAATCAGCTTGAGGTGCAACAGAGGAGGACGACCCAATTAGATGCAGCTTCCACCAACTTTTAGCTCTGATATCACTTTCTAGCACACCCTAAACGACCCTTTAATAATATCAGCCTGAGGTGTAATAGAAGATAACTTAGTCAGATGCTGCTTCCACTAACTCATCTCAACATATAATGATTTGGGTCAAGTCAAAATGGAATCTCATCAAGTCATCACGAGCAAACTCTTACATTTTAAAATTTTCTAATAATATTTTCATATTTAAATAATATAACTAGAAGCGTGTAACGTCAAATTCTCATATAAATACAAATCATCTAAAAGTGTCGGAATATAAACTTGATGTACCTCAAAAAGTCTTTATAATCTTCTAAAATTATACATCAAATGCTGCATAAGTTAAAATGTCTGTCTAGCTATTACTTTCATCTTTATTCTTATCTAAAAATCAATATGTAATTTCAGAAGCTTTCAGTTCAGTGAGACAAACAATGCTAAATTAAAATTCAGTACATGACAAAAGAAGTAATGTGCATGTGAATCAGAAGCTTGCATGAATGTTAATTGTAAGAAAATGTATGCTATAGTGTGTAAACACTGAAAAATGATATGTAGGAATGTGAAATATAAGCACTAATCAATAGTAATAGTATATGTGTATACAGTTCATTCCATAAAATTTCATTTTTAATTCTAAGTCAAGTTATATGTCAGAAATGTCATTTATACTTACATATTTTGATTTCTAGTATATCCTGAGTAGGTCAGAATCAACGCCGAAATGATACTTATCGGATTGGACTTGGCTTGATAAATTATAAGTTGTTCATGTTTTCGATGGATGTTCAAGCTTGGTTTAATTTTATCTATGTTCAAGCTTGAATTGTACTTGGCTTGTTTGAAATAAGTGAACAATTATATAATCAAGTTAATGAATAAGCTTTAAATGAGTTCTAAAATTTTCTCTAATTTTTTGGTTGGATTACTTCCTTAAATCTCATATAATGAATCATGATATAAGTTCTCCACACAATATAAAATCTAGATTCTTAAAAATAAATAAATCATGAAAAATTCTACAAGGGGTAAGCTTGACTAAACATGCATAAAATCAAGAGCTATTTAAAATTTTATGATATATAAATTTATAAAAGAAGATGACAATACGGTCATTTTAAAATATAAGCACAATCGATTATTTTTAAAATAAATGTGACTTTTAAAAAAATTAAAACACTGGCCTTTTATAAAAAAAATAAGGCAATAATCGATCTTTCTTTAAAAATATAAAATAGATAATTAAATTTAGAATATACCTTATTGTTGCTCCAAATTACAACAATTTCTTTCTAAAACAAGACACCAGAATAAAAAAAATTAATAAATAACTTAATTTGAAGAAAAAAACTCAAAAATAAAAGAGTGCATACTGATATAAAGCATTATATATGGAACAAGCTTCTATCAACCTCCAAATAGAAAAGTGCTTCAAATTCATAAGAGAGTGAAAATATATTGCTATTTTTTCTCAAAAAAAAATGGTTAACACCGAAAACACCTATTCATAATGATTCAAAAACATTCATCTATTTAAAACTTGACTAAAACATATATAAAATCAAGAGCTATTTAAAATTTTATGATGCATATAAATTTATAAAAGAAGACACACAATGGCCATTTTAAAATATAAACACACTATCGATTATTGTTTAAAATAAATGTGACTTTTAAAAAAACTAAGAATACACCTTTTTTTATAAAAAAAATAAGGCACACAATCCCTTTAAAAAATATAAAAATAGATAATTAAATTTGTGTAATCATACCTTATCATTGCCCCAAAGTACAACAATTTTTCTCTAAAACAAGACACCTGTAACAAAAAAAAAATAATAAATAACTTAATTTGAAGAACAAAAACTCAAAAATAAAAGAGTGCATACCTGGATATAAAGCATTATATATGGAACAAGCTTCTATCAACCTCTCCAAATAGAAAAATGCTTCAAATTCATAAGAGAGTGAAAACATATTACTATTTTTCTAAAAAAAAATGGTTAACACTGAAAACACCTATTCATAATGATTCAAAAAACATTCATTGTTCTATTCAAAACTTGATAATAGTTATTCCCCAAAATATACAATCATTCATATATTTAGTGGATTAATAACATGATGCTATTCTTTACATTGAATGGTTGCAACAAAAAATTTTATAATATCACCTTCTAAGACTCTTAAGAAAGATTAATGACTTTGATGTCTTCTTTATCCTGTTAAATAAAAGAATTAATATAACTTTTTACTATAAATATATTATCAACTTAAAAATAAAATGAACAACATACCATTGATTTTTTCTTAATCCCATAATAATTTCTAAACCAATCACTTCCACACATAAGAACTGAATGTTGCTTGTACTCAAGATGAGCATATGTATAACTCTAGCCAAGATAAAGACTGACGCAACAATAGTAATAGTATTGAGCAAGATATCAAGCCATTTTAGATAGTATTGGAAATTTTAATCTTTTGCTTTCCACCACTCTAAAGCATCAAATTGGTAATGATCATTACTCTTATCTGAATATGAACACCATCTTCTAAGTAAACATCAAGTTCGATTTTACATTCTCATCGCATCACCCTAAGATAATTTTCAAAGATTTCTCTTCCATCTCAAAAGACTTGCCTCTTAAAGTGAAACGCCTAGTGACTAACAACTTCTTCATTCAAGTTGTATTTCCTATGATATTTGAAGCATGAGCATTTGCATAATCATTATGCAGACTCACTAATGGTTGTAACATGCTTATGTTTCATTTGGAGAATAAATTTTAGAAAATGCAAAGTTAACTAACTTCATCTTATTTCTGGATCAAGCAAAGAATAAATTAGCAGTTACATTCTCCTAATATTTGTCAAACTTCTCTTTCATGTTCAAGGCCATCAATCTCATATAATCAACACCATTTATATAAACTTCATCCAACACATCCTTGATTCTCCAAAGATCAGAAAGAAATAGATTTGAAGTTGGATACTCCGTTCCTACAAATAAAGTTTGCATACTTACAAAAAAAAAAAAAAATGTAATGATAGATAAATGAAAGAAGATATTTAATGTAACCTGAAATTATATTTGTAACTTGATTAAATAAACCCAAAAATGAGCAAACATCTTTAGCTTTATTCCAATCTTCTTCATGGGCAATATGTGTAAGATGGATCTCTATCTTGATAGCGAGGAAATACTTCTCTAAACTCCAATGCACATGAAAACATGACATATGTTGCATTCCATCTAGTGCAACAATCAAGTATTAAATCTTGTTGGAAGTTTAAGTTGCTTTGAAATTTCAATCAACTGATTTAATCAGAAGGAAGCTAAATATATTTCACACTTTCTCTTATATTATGATAATATACTTTATCATAAAAGACCATCTTGCACTATGAGATTTAATATGTGTGCACAACATCGCATGAAATAATTTCCCATTCAAAGCTTCTTTTGAAAGTTTATGCTATCACGTAAAGGCCAACCGCTTTGTCGTTATATGAAACATTATCCACCGTCACACTAAAAAACTTTGCCTTCAATTTCCCACTCTTCAAACATTTATAAATAGCATCATGAATATCATGTGCTGTAGGATTAACATCAACAAAATTTAAAACTCTTTTGTAGACACCACTCTTTATCAACAAAATGCCCTGTGATAACCATATATTGAATTTTTTGTCCGGACTTCCATAAGTCTGTTGTTATGCTTATCATCCCTACTGAACTTAACAAACTTTTCAATTGTTTCTTCTCAATTTTATAACTACTAATACAATCTTGCTTTGCCATTGCACGTGAAATTTTCTCATATTGTGGACTAGCAGCCTTCATCAAAATATTAAACACTTCATACTCTGTAAAAGTGAAAGGCAATTCATGCACCATGATCATATGAGATGTAATCTCTTTAATTTTAGCATGATCATACTTCCAAGTTTGCACGCTACTCTCACTAGTAAATGTAAGTGTTGATTTTTCCATAGTGATAAGTAGTTGTCCCTTTCCTAAAATTTTTGGACAAGTTTGAAGATGCCTTTTATATTGTGTTATTGCGCCATCCTTATTTTTATTCATGTATAACTTGCAATGATTGCATTGCACTTTCTCAACACCACTTTTTAACTTTACAATAGTGAAGTCTTTCCAAACATCTAAAGTTCTCTTTCTTTTCCTCTTTTCAAAAGGGTTTTCTTGAATATCATTGATAACAAAATCTTCACTTCTTTCAGTGGCACTTATAATAACATTAGCATCTACATCTGCTTGAGTCTCATTCATGATTTCAACACTAGAAAAAAGGAAAAATAATGATCACTCCAAAAAAAGTCTACTACATCATTATTAAATTAAAACATTTAATACAAAAAAACTATATAAAGGACAAAAAATGTTATAGGCTCATATAAAAAATGCTTTATTAGTATCATAGGATGAGAGATATTACTTGAATCTTCCAAACCCTAAACTAAAAGAAGAGGTCAAGAAATGTTAAAATAACGCTCAACTTCCAACAAACTAAGATCTACAATAGTAGCTAAATTTGATATATATATGTATATATATATATATATATATATACAAACAAGCTATAATCCAAATTAAAATAAACCCAATCAAGAATATCAAAGACCAAATAGCTCACATTAACTAAGTTGACCAATGAAGCAAAAAAGATATAATCATTGCCTTTAAAAAAAATCTATCTTTCAGTTGCCACTGCCTTCCAATGAAAGATGACATTAAATTTAATAAAATGGGAGGGATCCATAACTCTTTTCTATATCACTTCCATCAATGTCTCCATAACTCTTTTCTATAACAAATAACCTAAATTGAAATCTCAAATAGAATATTTTGACATAAGTCAAACACAAAATATCCGCATTATTTGAACAAATACATGAGAACAACTACCAATAGAAACAAAAATAATAAATCAAAAACAAAGCGAGAATGCGAACAAGACTTACATCATAATATTATGACAGCATAGAATCAAGTTGGTATTACCAATATTCCTTGGTGCATCATAAAAATAAAGAAGCTATGATTGGGAATCACACTCATAAAAAGCGACAAAAAAAGAAAGTGAAATAGTAGTTAAAAATGAAACCCCTCCAGTATAGCAGTGGCTATATTATTATAGAAAATGGCTATTATGATAGAGTTCCCGATGGATATTTAAAGATCACCAAATCATAATATTGTCGGCGAAGAACCTTCCAGCCTAGAATCAATCAATGCATAAGAACTCTATTATCAATGCACAAGCATATCAACAAGTGAGAGCATTAGCATACAAGTAGATAGGTGATAGAGCATTAGCATGCAAGTAGACAGGCAATAGAACTTGATTATCAATCTTAGCAATTAGCACAAAATTATTTAATGCCATACCTAAGATGACCAAAGATTCAGAACACGAGAGAGAAAGACAATATAGGAAGAAGTCGAAGAGGAAAAGAGAAGCGGTCGAAGAAGAAGATAGAAACGATCGGTTCAAACCACGTTTCCTCATTTACCTTGTGAATCGTGAAATTGATAAGAAGATGAGAGAATGCGGAAGTCGAAGAAGGCAGTGAATACTACGGAGTCGATGAAATAAGTTAAGACTTGGTGCTTAGCTTCAAGGGGACAGATAGAGCTTAGGAGTAAGAGGGTAGCATTTGCGAAATCTGGCAGAAATGTGAAATGCAATCTGAGCCTCGACGATCGGCAGGGGCTTAAAAGTTAATCACTTTGTTTGAATTTGGATGAGCAGAGCAGGCTGGGTAGAGGCATATGATATAAATATATAATTAATACAAATATAATTAATATTATAGTTACCCATTTCATCATTTATAAATTAAATAAAATAATTTATTAACTTTAAATAAATATTTAAATAATTAATATGAGTTTCTTTTATTTTTTTGTGTATTTATTTTATAATTTATAAACTATAATATTAATTATATTTTATAAAATTTAATTAAATATATCATATATTTGTATAGATTATACTAGTAAATTTAGTAAATTATAATATTTTTATTAAATATATAATTAAAAAATTCTAAGTTATATTTACTTATATTTTAAATATATGAATTATTATTAAATTTAATATCAATTAATTAGTAAATTACTGTAACAATAAACGAAGTATGTTTTGAACATAAACAAAGTAGTGATCAAGTCACGCCCATTTAACATCCGAGTTTTCAAAAACTGTTCAAGCTTGTTTGTTTATTAATGTGAACAAACATGAACGAGCATTAATCGAGCCGAGTTCAAGTAGTTCAACGAGTGCACTAGTTCATTTACAGCCCTAATCCTGAGGGTCGTCACTCGACATGTCGGCCAAAATAGTTGATAAGGTTAGCCATTCCAATATCGCATATTAATAATCCTACCTCTCTGACACCAATTGGTCTAATCCAACCGCAATGCCCATAATCAGAAATTCTAAGATTTCTTATCAAAGGCTTATTTTGTTAGAATTTTTATCTTTCTACATAGATAATGGTAAAATAATATGCTTATAATAATTTTCATGATATTTTCTACTTATCATAATATTAATTTCATTTACACATTTGCATTCTTTTCACATTTACACACACTTGCATTGAATCATTTAATAATATACATGGAAATATTGGATGACAACAAAAAAATTGACTTGGCTATAATTATTATAATTCAATGAATTTTGATAAATAAAATTGTGCATGTAATCACTTATATTTGTACATAATATAAAAGAAAGTCCTAACTAAAATACATAATAGAAGTATAGTAAGTAAATAGTGACAAACATCAACCCTATAGGGATTCTGAATTTTAATTTAGCAATTATATATCTTATCTAAGTAACTGAGTCAACCTCGTGAAGTGTTCATCATTTTCTTGAATAAATAACCTAATATTATAAATTCCCTTTTAAAATCTATAAAACACTTAAAAAATATAATAATTTTATGATTTTAATTGCACAAAATACCTAAATTTATTGCCTCATTATGCGACCATTTCTAACATAGAACCAAATTATTCCAAACGACTCAGATTTAATGCCAAATGCTGATTAGTTGATAAAAATGAGATAATGTTATAATGATTCATCTTAGAAATATTAGGGCATTAAATTTGAATTGTTTGGAGTAGTTTGGTTGTAAGCTAAGAAGGTTTTTATGACGAGGCATCAACTTCAAATACTATACAACAACAACAACAAGCCTTTATCTTATTAAGTGGGGTCGGCTACATGAATCCTTCGTCTCCATTGTGTCCTATTATGTGTCAAATTCTCATGTGCAACTAAAATCATAAAGGTGTTAAATTATCTTTATTTATGTTTATTTAAGTGTTTTATAGATTTTAAAAGAAAAATTATAATGTTTTGCCGTTTATTCAAAGAAATGACGAACACATCATGAGATTGATCTAATTACTGAGGTGAGATTTACAATTGTTAAGTTAAAGTTCAAAGTCTCTATAGAATGATGTTTGTCACTGCTTACTTATTATACTTATATTATGTGTTGCATTTAAGACTTTTTTTTTTCATATTATCTATATATATAATTGATTATCTACACAGCTTTATTTATCAATATTCATTGATTTATAATGATTATAGGCAAGTCATATTTCTTATTGTCATGCAATATTTTTATGCATATTGATAAATAATTCTGTGCAAGTGTATGTAAATGCAAAAGTATAAATGAAACTAATGTTACGATAAATAAAAAATGTTATGAAAATTGTTATAAGTAGACTATTTTACTATGAACTACGCAAGAAGATAAAAATTCTGACGCGATGAGCTTTTGATAGGGAATCTTCGAATTTTTGATTGTTAGCATAGGTTTGATTGGACCAATTGGTGTTAGAGGGACAAAGCTGTTAGTATGCGATGTTGGGATGACCAACCTTATCAATAGTTTTAGCTGATGAGCTGGGTGATGACACTCAGTATATGATATAAGTCAAGCTTTTACAAGTATAATTGGCATTTTTAATATATAACTTCACTTAAAATTAAAAGTGAAATTTTATGTCATGAGTTGCATACATATTTACTATTAATTATTATTTATATTTCACATTCCTGCATATTACTGTTCATGTGATGGTGACTTAATTTTATTGGTCTTAAGATGCCTTTCATGTTTGAATAAGATTCATTAAGACTAATCTAAACTTAGGCTAAAATAAAATTCATAAATAGTCTATTAAGAAAGTTAAAATAATAATGATCTATCTTTGGAAATCAACTTAGGTTGGGGATGAAAGAGTTAAGTCTCTTTCTTCTCTTCATAATGATTAGATCTTAAGTAAGAAGTGAACAAAAAAATGCATAAGTTAGAACTCAATCAAGCTACTAAAAGACTTAAAGTGAAATTGCCCTTAATGGGTAATTTAAACAATACTAAACTTTAGAAAATCCTAATTCTAAAGCCTAATCAAGACATACCTTACTAAGCCCTAGCACATACATTAGAATACTTGGTCATCGATCCTAGTATTAGGTTAGTCTAGTGCATGTTGTGGTGATATATTTTATTTTGTGAATTAATATTTTAGATTGAATGTTAGGTCATTATTAGCCTAACGATATTTTATGGAGGGGATTATGCTTGAGGGACCATTGTGATAATAAATAAATATAAAAATGCTTTTGCTTGCAAGTGTTGTTTATGTCCCTAAGCATAATCCAATTAGGGCAGGTGAGCTTGGTTATCCAAGTGTGGGATGCTAAGTCTAAATATATAAAATTTAAGTGCTTAGTTTGTATCTTTGTTTAGCTAATATCTATTTTGTATGTGTAATTAGATTTTATTTTTCATAAAGATGTAATTTTTGTAATAGGATTAGGATTAGTGCTATGGGGTTTATAATGAGTAGTGGTTAGAAGGCAAAGACCTAGGAGGCCCTGTGAAGCATGGAGCAAGCTAATCCAAACAAGAAAAGAAGAATAAGAATTGAAGACCCCATAGCATTTATTTCATTTGTAAGATTTAATTATAATTCATACTGTATAAGGGTCGAGCTCGGCTACCCAACTCTTTTTTTCTTTTCGGTGTACTAAGTAGCACACAAAGACCGACCTTTTATTATTTTATAAAATCTAAATGTTTGATTGTTATGTTTATATTGTGCAATAGAAATGGCATATTTTCATAGGTTTCTTAAAGTGTGTATATGTGTGGCCTGATGTGGTAGGCACTCTAGAATAAAATTAAATTTTCTATCCTCATTAAATAACTTATAATTAAATTCTAATACAACTCACAACCTCACTTTAAAGCCTAGGTATATAAACAAGATAATAAAAGATTTAAAAACCCCTTAGTTGAATGGTTGTATTCTATAACAACATGCATGTCATTTTATTTCATTTATGAATATAGAGGATCTCCACTCTTGCATGATAAAAGATAAGCATGACCTTCAAGAGCAGTCCATTATAGTGGAGAACACATCTTCTAGTTGATTTAGCCCATAACTAAATTTTATCATGCATGTAGACATAATTGTCCCAAGCCTTGGTCCAAGATAAATGTGTCAAAATGATTCAAAAGCTTGTAAATTTTTAACATTAGTCTAAGTCATGTTTGCATACCAAATATTACCTAGTCTCTTAGGGAGTGAGTTTAGGATTTTAGCTTCCTTCTTAATTAAATAATAGCCTAGCTATCTTGCATCTTCATAAGGCTAGCCTACATGGTTTTAAAGCATAGAAGGTGTTAACTAGCAGCCCCTCCAGGTGATTGTAAGTCCAGAAGAGTCGGGATGTATTCATTCTCACTTGTGAAAGCTAACCACTATATCTTATTCTCCGTGATTAGACTTAGGTCATGCTTTTAGTTTGTGCTAAAGAATTTTAGACTTAAGTTTTGAGGCTGCTTATTTCACTTTTACTATGAGCATAAGTCCTCACCTCTTAGGCATTTTCATAATCTTATGTTGTTGGAATCTAAGTCATAACATTCTAATGAAATTTCAACTCAAATAAATAATTTTCTCTCTTTAAAAAATGTAAAGCCTCACTATGGAGTAGATTGAAGCACTCATAGGCTTCTTAATATCATGTGTGCTTCCTACTTATTTTCCTTTGAAATTGGTGAAGAAATCTTTCTATTTGAACAATCTCATTTGATTTCCAATAATAATCAATCCTTTGATAGTCTAGCTTTAAAATCTTTGGAGACATTTATTGATTATTTTAATTGAGTGTTCTTAGGAAACTTCCATTTCTGATGATATAATTAACTATGGGGGCTTGCTTCCATATGGAACTAAAGAAATCTAGCTTAAAATAAACCTTGCTATACTTTATCCATATAAAGTGGGGGGAAAGGTCTCTAGTATTTATGAAGACTCATCAACTTTAGGAGTCCTTATTGGGTGATTGAGTCCCTTATAGGATGATGTCTCTATTTTTTGAGGTAGTACAGCATACCTTAATGTCACGCTTGATCACTTCAATAAGTACCCCCTAAGATCTGTGTGGTGTCCCTACGACTCAAAATAAAAACGCCATAGTATGCTTTCAATTTTCTTTTCTAAAATTGTCTTGATTTGACAATATTCAAATAAGTTATCCATAATGTAGATAATCTTATGCATGAAAGGTTTTTGATTTTGAAATAAAATATGGGTAATAGGAACCCATTTTCAAGATAAAGATTTGTCCTAATCTGAAGATTTAACACATGCAGATTTGTCATTTCTTTCTCTTCTTCTTTATCTTTTTTTATTCTTGTTGTGATGATGTTAGCCACCCAAGAAGAATGTTTTCTTCTCATGTAAGGCTATCATTGACTAACATTTAGTCTAGCAACATCTTGATTTTCTTTTGAAGTTTAATCGTACACATTGAGGGACTTAGTTTATTGAAATGGCTTCAAGTCTGAGCTTATAAATTGCTATATATGAAAACTATTTTATTTCCAAATAAAGTAGTCTTTAAACTCTAAGAATAGTTTGATTAAGTCATCAATATCTGACTCATCAAAAAGTTAGATCATTGATATTAGTTGTAGACCAACTTCTATTTTTAAATTTAGTTCTCTTAACTTGTCAATTATGGATTTAAGCTTCTCTTTAAATTTTAGGGGTGCATTATGAACATGAAGGCCATATAGATCTTCAGACACAGCTAAACATTATTCATTAAATATGTTAAAGTGGCTTTGAAGAGAAAGTTAGGACCCTAACTATTTAATAATTCTCACTTTGCAATAGCTCTACAGTACTGAATCTCAAACCAACAATTGGTTTCAATTTCTAGAATGCTCCATAGCTTTTCTTGCTTATGGCTCTTATCTATAGGCTGATTGCAATGAGATCAAATTATACTCAAATGAATCTTTGATAGGAAAAGGATTAAGGAATCTTGGAAAAGAAAATTCATTATATCTTTAACATTTATATTTTTGAAGTTTACACCTATTTTAAAGATGAAGGTACAAAAATTGAAGCAAAGGGCAACTTTTGACTTCTAGCCCTACCATCTTTTTTTTGATATAGAAGTGTTTAGAGTTAAAGTACCCACATACTCCAAAATTTAAGACTTCATCTTTTAGCTCTTGGATTTAGTCCTTCCATCCTTTCTATTTTTCTTTCTCTCTTTCTTTCAATCATTCATTCTTTCTTACTTTCTTTTCTCAACATTTCAATAGCATTTTAGGTTTTTGTAAAATGTTACATTTGATATTTTTCATAGATACAACATTTGCTAGGACACTGGACGCATTAAACTCTATGTCCGAATAAAACATTTGATACAACATTTTACATACTTAATTCTTTTCTTATTTTGAGTCACATTACATAGTAAGACATTTCCTGATTCTTTGACTAATTACCAGATTTGGTAAGGCACTAAACAAAATTTAAACTTTTATTTTTTTTCTTTTTCCTTCTTTTTTGTAGTGCCTTAATTTTACAAGACTAATAAAAAAGGACATTCTTGAGGACTCTAATTTCATGAATACTAAATGAATATGATTTTTCTTTCACAATGATGATTATTTTCTCCTTCTTTTATTTTCATTATTTCCATCCTTTTTTTTATTTAGGCTGGATAGGATCATCCAAGAGCATTAAAGATGTTTCTGAATTACTAGATTTTTATTTCAATTTTTGAATTATCATCTTCAATCAACAATGTGATTGGGATTTAAGTTTT
Source organism: Cymbidium sinense (assembly GCA_021442155.1). NCBI lineage: Eukaryota > Viridiplantae > Streptophyta > Magnoliopsida > Asparagales > Orchidaceae > Cymbidium > Cymbidium sinense. The sequence continues at coordinate 183,050,182 of CM038216.1, forward strand.
TCTTGAGTCTTTTCTTTTCTTGAACTTCATTGAGTCTTTTATTTTCTTGATTAAATCAACATGACACCATCTCTTAAGGATTAAATTTGAAGTGGGCCTATTTATATTCACTTTCTTGTTTGTTTACTATAAATGTTGACCAATGCACCCAAATCAACAAACATTTAAAATATTTCTTAGTATTTTCCACATTTACTGAGATGTTGATTATATTTAGTAGTTCCCAATAGTATATCTTCATTATAGAAGATAACCTTAGGATCTCTTTATAGTGGAATGCCACATCAAAAAATTGCTAATAATTAAGGAAGGCAATTTACAGAATTGCATAATGCCTTGATTAATAATCATTTTCATCTTCATTTTCAATCATTTTATTTCATTTTCATTTTTATAGAACATTATGATGCTCAATTTTTCAAGAAACTTCTCCAAGATGGGAAAAAACACCTCAATTAAAATTTTAAGATAAATGGAATTTTATTCTTCTTTTTGTTTATGAATTAAGAAAGTGACTTCTTAGTTTTTATTTTTATTTTTATTGATGAGTTGTGTGCATTTTCTTTTTAATGTCATTAGAGGCAATTTGACTCTATCATTTTGAATTTAATTTCAATAATTTTTCTTTAAAATAAAGGGTGGGAAGTCTAGCTCTATCTTCAATAGGTCAATAGGCCCTATGATGTCGATACCCCTAACTCTCAAAGGGTCAAGAGGCAATTGTCGGGTGTAGCACACTAGGAGGCTGATATAACACTACACCATGTATTTGGCCCTAATGACAATGGCGTGCAATTTCCTTGTAGTCATTTAACATTGAAGGCCAATAATATCCAAGTATTTTAATTTTTAATTTCATTTTAGCATTGAATTGGTGAGCACTACACAATCCAGAATGTACTTCAATCACGATCTTATGGGCTTCTTATTTTTCTAAACAATGTAGTCACATTTGATCGAATGACCTATAGTACAACACAATATTAATCAAGGCATAAGACAAGGGTACATTTCTTAATTTAATTTGCTAATGACATGTCTTCAGGAAGCCTCCCCTTACTTAAATAGTCAATGAATGGTCGCCTCTAGTCACACTCTTCTTAACCTTCAACAAGGGTGGCTATCCTTTGCATATTTATTTTTTCTATCATGTAATCTAAATCTATAGGAGATAGAATATGTTGATTTGGACTTCTATAGAAAAACATTCTTTTTCAACATGTAATTTCTTTGGCAAGCTTAACCAAAGCATCTACTTTGAATTATCTCAACGAGACATCCTATATAAGGTAACATATATGATTTTCTCAAGTAGTTTTATTATATACTAATAATAATTAAAGAGTTTTGGATGCAAAATATTATAAATTTTGCTCACTTGATTGATAATTAATTGGGAATCCCCAGAGATTTTTATATTTTTAATATCCATAAGGATTGCTAGTTCTAAACCATTTATAAAAGCCTCATATTCAACTTTGTTATTTGTGCAAGGCTCAAACAAATGATAAGAATACCTCATCATTCTTTTGTCTGGGGTTATGAAAATCAATCCAATCCCTACCTTCCCTGCGATAGAAGAATTTAATTATTTATTTTTCTTTGATGATGCAGTATCATCAAAATATAATTCCCAAGTGGCATTAGGTTCACCTTCTGATGTCATGATCTATTCATCTAGAAGATCATTATTTAAAGGAGAACTGCTAGAAAAATAAGTCAAATATAACTTGACCTTTTACAACATGAAGAGGAATAAAAGTGACTCAAACTGCAATAAAATTATTGACCAATATGCTAGACATCCAGACAACGTTGAACAGGTCATAAGATATTGCAATGGATTCACCCCTGAAATTTACTTTATGAGAAAACATGTAATGCCTTAGTTTCTAAGCGGTGAAAACTAAAGAATTCTTCATTAATATGGGCTTATAAAGCCCCAAGTGATTCAGCTATCAATTAATCAGAGATAAATTTTTCATATTTTCACTCTGAGATATAGAAATATCACCATTAGAACCTAATCTTAAGGTCATGTTTTTTTAGAATTATTTTAGAAGGAGAATCAAAATTTTCTTTGTTGCCCTCTCTTTTCTTTTATTGATTAGAACCAAAAGTAAGATTTTATCATGTCACCTTTATTCACAATATATGTTCATCTTCCTCTTTTGCTTCTCTCCTAAACTCTTAATGATTCAGGATTTCTAGAGGGTCTAAAAGAGGGTTATCTCCAAGTCACTCCCTAGAATTGGCTAATCAACTCAAAAACTGATTTTAAAAAATTATAGTGGACGTATGGAGATGAATCATAAAATAATTAAGATTGAAGCTAAATTACCTTTATATATATGAAAATTGCCTTCTATAATGGTAGAATGCTTCACATTTAATATCTTCAATTGACCACTACTTAAAGGTCAATAAGGCATTCTTTTGGGATCATTTCTCATACTTATCCCTCTTTTATAATTATCTTTTAAGTTGATTCTTCCCTTTTTTTTTAAAAATGTAACTCAAGCTTTAACTTTGGTGGTAAGAGGCATAGTTAAAACTATGCCCACTTCCTTTGATTTCATGAATTTTCTCAAGATTCAAAAAAAAAAAGACTCCTTCGTTTCAATATACACTCTCTGATGTTTATTATCTTCAAATGTATAAGAACAAAAGGGTATGGATTTAAGGACCCTACCCTGATTCTCTTTAGCTTTTGTATAAAACCAAAATAAAATCAAGGACATATATAACTTTGAGATTTATTTATTTTAATATAGAAATGATTTTTAAAATTTTTAATATAATATTTCTTTTCCACTGTGGAATGATATCAAATCCGTTTTGACCAGAATTAGGTCTAATAGAAATGACTTTATTTTCATTTTTTTAGTTTTAAAGGGATTAGTTCTAAAACCCGGTCATTTAACTATGATAAACGAAGAGTTCTAAATCCTAAGTCAAGGATGTTGTATGAGCTCTACCAAGGATGAAATGCAGAGGCATCCAATGAAAAGAAAGGCAATCTTGACACAAGTACACTATTGATGTATAGAAATAAAAACATATTTCTAAAGATGGAGAGAGAACCCATTCCCCGGCGAAGTCACCATAAAATATCTCTGTGGGAAAAATTTGTGACACCACAAAAAATTTGAGAATTTCTTATTTGGATGATCAAACTTGTCATTAAGGAATAAACATATTATCCCAAAAGATAAACATGTTATCTTAGAATGAATTTGATCATTTAATAAAAAAAAATCTTAAGGCTAATGGGTCTTTAATGTACTAGAGTATTTCCCTTGAATTACATAAAAAGATAGTGCAGGGTTTATTTTAAACTAGGTTTATGGTTCCCTATAAGGGAAAGCCCTTATAGTTAATTACTTCTTAGGAATGAGGAACTCTACCAAAGAATACTCTCGATTGAAGAAATAGACATTTATTCTTATAGATTTCTAAGCTAGTTTCAAAGAAAAATCATAATTTAGAATTTCAAAAGGGAACACTACAAAGTGGAAAAAATTCTTTTCGAAGCCAAAAGGTATAGAGTAGGAAATGTCCATAGATATTGGGATGCCTAGTAGATATTTCAACTATCCTATTAATGGGATTTAAATTTTGGAATTTAAATTAAATTTTAAGTTAAAATTTTATTAGAAATCTAGGACTTATATTCTAATAGCACATGACTATAGAAATGCCTATGATTGAATACTTACTCCAGTAAGATGCTTCAACTATAATTACTTTTAACACAAGTTAGATGCTAGACCTAGTTTCACTTTTGGAAATTATTGGCTCCTTCTCTCACTTGAGAAAGGAAACATATCCCTGACGCTTCTGAACTCATAACCTGCCTAGAATGGTTGTTAGCTAACACTACCTAAGAAAATTTTAAATCCATGATGTCAAGTCTCATGTATGCAAGATGGCTAGGTTGTTGTATTTTTAGAAAATAATTTAAGAACCTAGACCTACTCCATAGTCCCTAAGATCATGTTTGGGTATGAAATGATCCTAACAAACACAACATTTTTTTAGCTTTTAGATATTTTGACTCATGATTCATTTAAGGCTTTAGGGTATAAATTTTATGCCTAAATGACATGCAATTAGAAGTAGTCATGGGCCAAATCAAGAAGAGAAGCCAGGCTTCCCCAACAAGGCGGTCATCCTCAAAGATTAGATGCCCCTTATGTGAAATGGGTGAAGCGCCCAATTCAAGAATTTAGAATAATATGCTAGCATGGTTCACAAAAGCTAATTATTTTTAGTTGATTTTAAGTTATTCTTAGGACTTTAATTAACATGAGAAGTTTTAAATTTTTTTTTTTTTGTTTAGATTTAGGTTGGGTAGAAAATTTAGTTTTTCTAAGAGCCTAACATCCAGGCAATCATCACAGGAAACACAAAAAGTAACCTAGAAAAGTAGGTTGATTATATTACACACCCAAAGTAAGTCAAGTTAATTTAATTTAAAATAAAGGACAATGCAGGCGGGTACCGTTATATACCCTGAAAGAAAGAGAAAAATGTGCAGCCGAGTTCTGCCCTTATATAACTTGAGCCAGAACTACAAGTTTAAATATATGGGCCTTATTTTAAGATTGTCTCCTTCTTAAGGGACCTCCATTGGGCTCACCGGGGACCACCATCTAGAAGAGTCAGCTCCTATTATTTCTAGATCCCATAAATCCTAGCTTAATTCTAAGCTCAAGTTACATTTTAAATTTCAAAAATAAATCTTATGCCCTACAAAACAAACATCAGGAAAATAAAAATAGCACACTAGTAGTTATATTTATAAACACACGAGTTTAGCATTATTTACTTGCCCTATTGGGCTATGCCAAGGGATTTATTTAGCACCTACAAGCAAATGATAATTTTATAACTTATTACAGCAGACATTTTAGCACAGTCCTTTATGAAAGACAACATTAGTTCTAAAAGAACATCCTACCATCCAGTCTAATGGGCAAATAATTCTAGATATCCAGTCTAAAATAATATGCCATAAAACAAAAAAAAAAACATCACAGATCGACCTAACTTAAGTTTAAGGTCCATGACCTAATAATCTAGTATGTAACGGAAATGGGTTTATGAGATAAGACTTTACTAGGCCCTTTAGATTCAAGTTTCAATTTAAGTTTTGAGTTTTTATAATTTTACCTTTGGATGGTTTCAATTCAAGTGATGTAATGATTTGTGATTATTGTTTTCATTTTTAGATTCTTTTTTTTTTTTGTTAAAATGAAGTTTAAGTTTTTAAGAATGAAGAATAAAATAGATTCCAATTGGGTGGAACCCATTCTATTAAACATCTTAAATCCTATAGAATGAAGTCTTCACCCTAAGATGAAGATTCATTTTAAAGGTCTAACTAAGATCTTAAGTATCTTAATTAATCTCTTTTGATTCATTTAAATGATTTATGTTTTGAGTTTAATTTAGATCAATGTTTTAATTGTGTCTTGGAATTTAATTCTTCTTTTTCTTTTCTTTTTATTTGATTATATGTTTTTCAGTTTGAATTATTTTCAATTTGATTTGACTTATTAGATTTGAATTGGTTTAATGTTTATTTTATTAATGTTTATGCTCATTTAATTTGTATTCATTTAGTTTGAATTATGTTAACCTAATACATTTAGGTTAATCTTTTGATTCATTCTTAGCTTGCATTGAATATGGATTAGGATCTCATTAATTGATTGATCATGAATTTAATGGATTATTAAATTGTTTAATTATTATTATTATTTGCATTATTAAAATTTCATTAAATCCTAAGTTTGTAATTGATCAAATTCTTTGATTTATAATTTTAGAAAAATGTTCTTAGATGTTCTCATATTGATGAAGATGTTTCAAGTAAATTTACAAATTTTTGTAATTTGTTGCAATTTTCTGATTTATTATTTCAAGCAAATAGACCTAGAGATTAAATAACTTCCAATCTAGAGGTCAATTGATCTTAAAATTTTTATGGCAAGTGGGGTTCCTTGACAATTTGAGTTTCTTAAAGTTTCATTCTGATCAGATGTGTAATTTAAGATTAATTACTTTATTAAAACCTAAATTAAGCTTAATATAGAAGGAATTATTTATAAATTTTATTTTTCTTAGATTCCTCTCTAAGAGATGCATCTAGAGAGGCTTAATTTAATTTTTTTTAAATTTTGGTTGATTTGTTCTGATTTCCTAACTTCACATTAATTAATTGGATTAATTAATTCAATTAAATGTCAAATTAGATCATTTAATGATTGATTAGGTTTTAGTGAGTTTTAGTAGTGTTTTTTGGTTTATTATAGTTTTTTATGATTCCATAATTTTTTAATTTAATGTTAATTTATTTCATTAAAATTAGGATTTGAGATTGGAAATTCAATATCTTTTGATTTACTTTGCAATAAATTATAAAAAAATTTCAGAGTTGTATTTTAACCCTAATTTCAATTCCCCAAAGTTTCATATTGATTGGATAAATGGTTTGTGATTAATTTGAGTTTGATTATTTTTATTTAAACCCAAAAATTATCTAATAAAAATTGGAATTTTGGGTTTAATGGATTCTTCTCACTAAGAGGAGTTCACAGAGCCCTTAATTGTATTTTTTTTAGTTGAGTATTTTATTTTTCATGATTTTTTTGAATTTTCTATTAATTTTATTTAATTTTTAAAATAAAAAATTGGATTTTTTTATTTTAAACACACAACACCACGTTGCGCTTGCTTTACACATGATAGCATCCGATTCGTCTAGTTGGATTCACACGGATCTAGCTCAGATTATGGTGGGGGATGCGAGATTCATCCCAACCATCCCATCTTTGATCGGATGGTCATAATCTCACGCACATTTTCCTTAAGGTGTTTAATCAAACTGTGTGACTAAATCAGGATCAACCATTCTTAACAAAAGAAATAGACAACTGAGATCGCTCTCCTATTCTCATCGATGAGAAGCAGACACTATTCGTTGAATTTGGCTGATTTCCAGCAATTCAATGGAAATTTCAATGCAATTCTGATTGCAAAATGATCAAGGATCTATTTAGAATCGATCTATATGGTTTGATCTCCTTTGAGATCAAATTTCTTCACAAAGGACCAAATAAAATTACTTAAGGGGTTGGTTTAGGTCCATAATTCATCGACGGTGACCCCCCACGGTTATCATGCTTTGATCACCTCCACCTCGCTGAGTCAATGCCATGGTGAGGATTTCTTGGTTTGTCTCCCTTCCAAACACCGTGGAGACTAACTCTTGGCTATGTTCCATCGGATTTGATGGTTTTGCAGCTCGTTGATTGCGACAGACCTCGGGAAGGGTTTGTTTGAGGTCGCTTTCATCCATGCAATGTGTAAGGAAGGCCAATTGGGCTTGAGAAATCCCCTATCTTATTTGCCATAGATGGTGGAGAGCTTCCTTCATCTATGCTGCCGACTTTGGCCAATCTCCAGCCTGCAGATGGTGAGAGGCTTGGGGAAGGTTCAACTTGGTTTCCTTTCATCCTGTGAATGTTTTGGAGTAAAATATTAGAAAAATGATGCCTTTGTCCCCTTCTTCCATGCATGACTGAGAGCCATGTATGTAAGACTTTAAGTGGTCGGAATCCATCCACCGGCGGCAAGGATCTCAACCAAAGGGTTGGTTGGGTTCCTATTGACCTTAGGAGTGTATTGGAATAAAATCCTTAAGGAGAGGAAGCCTCCTCCTCTCTTTTCTCACTTTGGCTGTGAGCCTCTCGTTTTTCTATGGAGAACCTATGGCTTTCTTTTTTCATGGAAGAAGCCAAGTCCTTCTCTATGGTGATGGCTCTTTGATTGAAAACCTTGGAAACATCTTCCAAGAGGTGGTCAAGTAATTGGAGAAAATTGAAAGCAATTAGAATGATGAGAACTAAAGAACTTAGCTTAAAATAAACCCCTACTTTACTTTATTCATGTGAAGTAAGGGAAAAATCTTTGGTATATTTTGACTCATTTACCTTAAGAATACTTATTAAGTGATTGAGTCTATCATGTGGTGATGTTTCTATCTTTCAAGATAGTACATCATTTCTTAATATCGTACTCAATCATTTTATTATGTATCTCCTGAGATCTGCATGATATTCTTACTATTGATCTCATTTTTGGATAAGGTTAACATTATCTCTAATTTTAGTGATTAGGACACCTAATCTTAGAATAAGAGTTTCTTAATTAGGCACTTAGGATACTACACTTAATGACTAGGTGTATAAATAAATTAGAATCAAAGAACACTTTGAATAAACTACAAATTTAAAATAAACAAAAAATTAAATTTGAAATCATAATTAAATTGAAAAGTAAATCAAACTCAATATCCTAATGCTAAGGTTATCCTAGTGAACCTCTCTAAGATCTAACCTAACCAAATTGAACTAGGTGAGCCTAAAGTACACCCAAATTTAATAAAATTTAACACAAACATGAATCAAATAATTGAAATCTAAATCCAATTGAGTTTAAACTAAGGTAATCTGGGGTGGTTAACCTAATTAACCTATTTAAAGCTCAAAATCACCTAAACATAAAGAAATTCAAATAAAATCAAAATAAATTAAAATTAAATCAAACAAAAGTATAGAATCAATCCATAAACATAAATGAACCCAAAAAAATCTAAACAATATTCAAGATGATCAATCATGTCACTTCGCCTAAGGTTGACCTATATGGGCCCCACCAAGTTAAGGTCAATTCACAAAAATTTGACCAAATTAAATTATTCTAAGGACTTATAATCATTAAATGAGCATGTTTAAATATTAATCTAAAGAAATTTAAATCCAATAAGGTTTCAAATGGGTTAATTCGATCATTTTATCTAAATAAATCAAAATGAATCTCATTGAACTTAAATTGAAATCAATTCAAATTAAATATCCAAAACAACTTGAAAATCCTAATTAAACGTAATCCAATTAATCATTGGTTTTAATTTGACCAATTTGATCATTTGACCCAAAGTAAAATATTTCTGACCCATTAAGCCAAATTTGGGTCAATTGAATCAAAATCAAAATCAAAATCAACTTTAAACTTAATCATATTAATCACTTAATAAAATATGATTAGAGTCTAAACACACTTTGATTAAGTCAAATTGGTCATTTGACTCAATTAAACCCCAAATTAACTCACTTTGATCCAAATGGGCCAATTTGGGTTAAAATTAAAAAAAAATCTAACTTAAATTAAATGAAATCAATTATCCAAAATCATCATAAATGACCAATTAAATACGATTGAATTTAAATTAAAACCTTAAGATGGCCTAATAGGCTTGGAGATCCAACTTGACCCATTTAAGTCAAATGAGTTAAACTAGCTTAAATCACACCAAACTTCCATATGAGATGGATCAATTGATCTATAAATCATTTAAATAATATATAATAATAATTATAACCCAAGGTTAAAGCCAATCAAGTAGTAAAATTAACTCAAATCAATTAAATCAAAATTAAACCCAAATGGCATGAATTTAAACACTTAGACCAAATCCAATCCAAATAGACTTAACCTAACTCTTAGTCCACCTTAGATGGCTTGACTTGGACTATCAATTATCCATTTAAAGAAGGCCATGTGAGGTAGAATCATAAGAGGTGAGGTGGAGCCATGGGAGAAGAAATTTGAAAACATATACACATGAATCCAAACACTTTCATCTCCTTCACCTTCAATGACCCATTTGACATCTGACTTAAATAAGGGATAGCAATAATCAAATGCCCATAGGGTGATGAGGTGGCCATGGGAGGAGCAAGGTGGAACCCATGGAAACCAAGCATGGCCAACCCACCTTATCCCTCCAAATCTCACCCATGCTTGATGCCTCACTCCTTAAGGGATTTGAACTTTTTCTTTAACCATCTCATCACCTTCTCTGCCATCATTGGACTATAATTCTAATGTCCAGTTGTCCTTTGCCATATTCAAAATCAGCAAACCTCATGAACAACTATAAAAACACTATAGAAGGCTGAAGTATGGACTTTGGCTCGCTTCATCACCTTCCTTGAGTGAAATCGTGCAAGAGCAAACCTTCCCCCCTCCTCCCAAGCCTCTCTGATCATCCCAACACCAACTCCAATGAGTGGCGGCAGATGTTCATCTCTACACCAATTCAAAGGGAGACAAAGAACGATTCCTTCTCCAAAAGTTTGCCCAACCTCCTTGAGTGTTTTCGAAACCCAATGCACCGCTGAGACCCAACACTAGCGAGGTATGGCCAAAACCAACTCAACTTTAAAATCATATTGGTTATTTGTGAAGCAAATTTAGTTTTAGGAAAGATCAAGCCATATATATCTCTTTGAAATAACCCATTGATCATTTTGTAATCAAAATCTCATTATTTCACCATGTAGATCACCAGCGATTGGCCCTAAAAAATCCAACGACGATCAATCACCGATGAGGATGAAGGAGATGGAATTATAGCCATACATTCCTTCTATCTGGAATGAATGGCTATGATTTAGTTGAACTGATTGATTGATTCCCTTAAGAAAACCACAGGTTGATCCTAGGGTGTCTGATCTTCGATCAAACGGTCCACAAAAATTTGTATCCCCACCACCAATTTAACATGGGATCCAAGTGTATTCTGTGTGGCCCAATTACATGGCACCACACATAAAATGGCGTCGCGTCAATGCCACGTGGTGTTGACTAGGTTTAAGTGATAAAATCTGATTTCCTAATTTAAATAATGCAAAAAATATCAAAAAATTAAAAAATTCATAGAAAATAAAATATACAACCAAAAAAATGCAAATAAGGACTCTATGGATTCATCTCAGTAAGAGGAATCCTTTAAGCCTAAAATCCTCAATTTTTGTTGCTTAATTTTAGATTAATTTGGATTTAATTAAAATTAACTAAACTTTATTTAAGCCTAAATTATCTATCCAATTAACCTAAGACTTTAGGGAAGTAAATTGAAGTTAAAACACACATTAGGTAAAATTCTTATGATTTATTGATGATAGAATAAAGATATAAAATTTTTAATCTCAGAATTTCAATTTAATGAAATAAATTAATAAAAAATTAAAAAATTAAGAAAAATCATGGAATAAATTTAAAATATCATAAAACACATCACTAAACTTAAGAAAAGTATTAAACCTCACTAAAACTCATTAATCCTCAAAATGACTTGATTAGATAAATAAATAAATAAATTAATTCATTTAATTGATCTAATCTTTTAAAATTCATAATAAATCCACCAAGAATCTAAAAATTTCAAATAAACCCTCCCTAGATTCATTTACCATAGAGGAATTAAGAAAAATTAAAACTCTAAAATAATTCCCAACAATATAGGCTTAATTTAAGTTTTATTTAAATTATTAAAATTATTAAAATCTTAATTAGTCTTAAAATACATATCTGATCAAGGTGAAACTTTAGGAAAATGAAATTGGCAAAGAACCCCAATTACCAAAAAAAAAAAAAAAATCAAAACTAAATGATTTTTGAATTAGAAGTTATTAAAATTTCAAGCTCTAGGTTAATTTAAATCAAAAATATAAATAAACAAATTGTATAAATTATGAAAATTAATGGAATCAGCTCAAAATATTTTAAATAACATTAGAGAACCTTATGAAAAATTCTTAACCTCTAAAGTTAAAGGATATAATTAATTATACATTCAGAGTTTATGGAATAACTAAGAAAGTGAAATTAATCAAACCCTAGATTATAATGAGTTAAATAATTAATTAAAAATCAAAATTCATCAATCTCTGAATTCCATGTTTATAAAAAAAAAATTTAAAATTGAAATCATCTTAAATTCATTTAATATTAAGTGAAAAATATTAATTATAAATAAATATAAATAATTAATTAAATCATCTAATTTAAATAACCTAGAGGCTTAAGATGGCCTCGGTTAGGTTTGGGACCTAAGTAGTTTATTCCTTTAGCTTTCTTAAGCTAAAGTAAATAAATAAGTATTAAGAAAAAAAATTCCATCAAAAGAAATTTAATTAAATAATAAACCTTCAAAATAACTTTACTAATTAATTAAACAACATAAATCACATAAACTTTAATTAAAATTAATAAGATAAAACTTAAAAGAAGAAATTAAACACTAATTAAATTGTAAAAATCAATTTAAATTAAATTGAAACCTAATTAACTTAAAGAAAACAACCAAGATACATAATATGAAATAAATTCAACAAATTTCATAAGCTTAAAATCTTAATTAAATCAAAAGAACATCAATTAAATTAAGTTCAACTCAAATGAAGCCTTCAAATAAATTCAAAAGGGTTAATTAAGATCTTCATCTTAGGAAGAAAACTCCCTTCTACTAGGATTAGGATGTTGAGTGGAATTGGTTCTACCATAAGCAAAATTTATTTTATTATTCATTCTTTAAAACTTAAATTTAACATTAGCACAAAAAATAAATCCCCAGTTAAAATGAAATCTAAAATCAATTAATTCATTTGAATTTAAACTATCCAAGGGTAAAATTGAACAAACCATAAACTTTAATTAAAATTTAAACTTAAACGGCCTAGCACAATCATACCACATAAAGCCTTTCTTTCAAACACTAGATTGTTAGGTCACTGACCCTAGATTTAGGTTAGACCGATGAAATGTAATGTTCTGTGATGTGAAATAATATTTTTCTTATTTTATGGTGTAATATTATTGACTAGATGGTTAAGAATTTTTTGCTCATTAGTCTAGATAATATGACGGTCTTTTTAGGCTAACATTGTTTTCTATAGGAGCTATGCTTAAAGAGATTGTTGTAATAAAATAAATATTAGTTGCTTGTAGGTCGTACTTAAATCCCTAAGCATAGCCCAATAGGATAGGTGGGCTTGGCAACCATTAGTGCTAAGCTTGTATGTTTGAAATATAAACTATTGTTGTGTTGTATCTATTTCCTAACATCTATTTTACAGAACTTAAGAATTCATTTTAAATTTTAAAGTATAACTTGAGCATAGAATTAGGTTAGGATCTATGGGGTCTAGGAATAACATGAGCTGACTTTACCGGCTGGTGGTCCTCGGTGATGCCTATGGAAGTCTCTGAAGAAGGTGACGATCCTAATGAAAATCCCCCACAGATCAAGACTTTTTAGTTCTAGGCTAGCCTATATAAAGATAGAGCTCGGTTGTTCACTTTTCTTTTCTTCTAGGGTGTATAGCGATACTCGATTACATTTGCCTATTTAATTAATCTAATTTAGCTTTATTTATTTTTGGGTGCGCAGTAAAATTACATACTTTTTTAGGTTTCTTTATGTGATGAAAAGCTTGTAAATGTCAGACTCTTAAAAAAACTAAATTTTCTACCCCATTAAAATAAAATAACTTAAATATAAAAGAAATTCATAACCTCATAATAAATAAAGCTCTATGCATAACTTCAAAGAAACTAAAAATAATTAGATTTTGTTAACCATGTGAGCATATTGTTCATCATTCTTGAATATAGCGCTTCACCCATTACACATAATGGGCATATGACCTATGAAGATGACCACTCTTCTTTGAGAAGTGTGTCTTCTTGTATTGATTTGTCACATGATCATTTTCTAACTGTATCTCATTATAGGCGTGAAATTGCATAACTAAACTATACCAATAAAATCGTGAGTCAAAATATATAAAATATGAAATTAATACATTAGTTAGGTTCATAACATACCAATCATGATCCTATGATTTAGATATTGAGTTTAGGTTTTAGCCTTTTTGTAAATATATAATAGCCTAGCTACCTTGCATCCAAAAGACTAGAATCATAGATTTAGAATTGCTTAGGTGGTTTTAGTTCGGAACTCTTCCAAATAGGTAGTAAGCTTAGGAAAGTCAGAGATAGGTTCATTTTCTCAAATTAGAAAAAACCCAATAATTTTATTAAGATAAGCTTTGAAATCCATAGAGATAAAGGTCAATTTTTTTAATTGAGAGTATTCTTAGGAGTAATTCTCTTTTTTTTAAGATGTAATTAACTATAGGGTCTTGCCCTTTATAGGAACTATGAACCCTATAATAAATAAACCTTGTTCCACTTTTTCATGTAGTTCAAGAGAAAAAATTTTGGAATATCGAAGACTCATTAGCATTAGGGTCCTTATTAATTGAATTCATTATAGGGTGATATATTTTTCTTTCAAGAAAATATATTTATCCCTTAATGACATATTTGATTACCTAAGTAAGTACCCCAAATCTATGTGGTGTCATAAATTTTTTCTATACCTATGACCCTAAATACAAACACCACAAATTTTTTCAGGGACACTCATTGAAAAAGTTCTTCTTTCCATATTCAGTAGTTATTTATTGTCTCTGAACATTAGTGGTATACTTAGGTTTTTCATAGATCCAAGACAACCTTTATTTTCATTGGATTTTTTGCCAATTCATCCTTGGACAAGTGTTTCCAACATCTCCTTGGTTCTAGAACCTCTCTCAAGTAGGTTCTAGAACCCCTATTGGATCCCCAATAGGTGGAGTAAAACCAAATTCAATTATACAACTCTCCAAATGAAATTCTCAAGTCAGTGAACCTATTGTCACACCTAAATTTGAAAAATTAGGTTCATTGATCTCTCCAAAAGTTATTGAACCCACTTCATATTGAGTTTCAAGTTTAAAGCCTCTCCCTCCTAAATCAAAATCTCTCCAAATTATGAACACTATATAGCATAGCTAAATTTATTGGATGGAGGTTTACACTCAAAAATCAAAATGAATTAAAGTTCCAACAATGAATTAACCCTTTTCCCTTCTTCAAATAAAAACAAAGGCTCCCCATCAACAAGCAACAACAATAATATAGCATGTCATCTGCTCATATTTATTTTTTTTTTATTTTTATTTTTTATTTTTTTGCTTCTGGTGTGGATTTGGCTACTCACATCTACCCTTATCATTAAGTTTAGTTTGGGTTTTGAGAATTTTAAGATCACCTATGACAGTCTAGCCCTTAGCACCATCACCAAGGAGGAGGTGGGCACACAAGCCACTTCTTCAATTTGACGTAACACATTGGGTTTCTCTCTTTGAAGAGGAAAGCTAGAGGTTCCCCTATCACGAATTTCAGGTGTATCCACCACTAAGGAAAATAGGACTAAGCCAGATAGACCTCCCAAGGCAGTACTTCCATCAAAGGTTGTCATATCTACATTCGAGTCGATTCTAGCTCTCGTTGTCCCTTTGACTAAGATTCAATGTCACAATAAGAATCGCAAGCTAAAGAGATACTACGAAAAGATGTTTAGGGAGGTTGAGTCTGCATCCCATGTGGCTGAGGATGATTCCCCCCATGAGACCTCTCACCTCTTTAGTGGTAGTAGGTTTTACCCACTTTCAGTTGTAAAGAGAGAGGATGATGTCAGGAAGATAGCTGCATCACCCCCACGATCTATAAAGTATGAGACACCGACTAAAGAGAGAGGAAAATCTTATGCTGGTTTAAGGTCTGTGCTTAGGATAGTAGAGAGAGCCAATGAATGCTCATAGTCTGCCTTAATACATGATATGAGACAAGTCATCCTTAGGAGTGTTAGGGACTAGAGCCATCGAGAAAGGGCCACAAAGGTCAAAGTGGCAGCCCAAGTGGGCAAGAGAAATAGGAGGAGGTTTGCCAGAAAATTGTGGCCATCAGCATTAGTAGATCACTATCCCAATCAGTGAGCTAACAAAGATGATCATTCAGCCAGTATAATTTTCATCAGTTTCAATTAGAGGAGGATATCCTTGGCAGAGGCGCAGCCAGTGCCACCACCACCTCAGTATCGCTCAACTCACCGTCCACCATCACCCATCCATCTCTCACAATCCGAAGTCCCCACCAAATACCACAAGTCTATTACAAAGGGAAAGTCTCACCCATTGATTGTCACCAACCTAGGTGAGGAGAAGGAGGAGAGAAAAAGAAGGATGAGGGAGAGGCCCACATGTTAGTGGAGCTCGTTATGGTTAGTATATCATCAACCTAGGATGTCTAGTGCATTCCTTTTATAGAAGTTTACATAGTAGAGGATCGTCACCTTAGATATGTCCCTATTTATGATAAGAACATAGATGGTTGTTATTTTAAGGAGATCCTAGTAGAGTATAAGGTAACGATCAAGGACATGGAAAGGCAAGGGTGTAATGAGAAGAAGGTCATCTTTGACATGGAAGAAAGATAATTTTCTGTATGATGTGGTAGAGGTCCACATGGTAGAGATTAGGAGCTTCTCCCATAAAGAGTAACATCAACATTGATGTTCAAGAAATAGTAGTTGAGGAAGGTGAGACATTGAACTCAATTTCATGCCTTTCGCATTAGCTTAAAGGACGGTCAAATCAATCAAATAGAGAGGAAAATGAAGAAGTTAATGTCAATAGTATTAGCTCTTCAAGGTCATATACCAGAACCTCAGAATACCCATATGGAGACAGTACTCTGAGTTGGTGCATACCTTAGATCGGTAGAAGAACATCACTCCATTAGAAGAGGATATCAACAGTCTATATAAGAAGGTTACAAATAATATAGTTGTCCAAGAAAGGGACATAAAATAGATGGTGGAACAACAAGTGAAGAAAGCATTGGTTCAATCCCAAAAGGTCTCAATAGTTCTAAGGGCTACTCTTGAAAAATTCAATGTTATATAATATCTTAAGGATTTTGTGCTACCATCCTTCAAGGTATTTGATAACAGTGGAAACCCTAAGTAGCACATTGCATACTTTAGGGGTTGTTGTTGGAATGCTGGTGGCAATAATGCCCTACTCTTTTGATAGTTCATCAATATCCTTTTCAAGTTGATTTTGATTAGTACACCTAATTGCCCAATAGTTCGGTGAAGTCCTTTGCAGAGCTAAAGAAGTCATTTATTTTACATAAGACTTTGCTACATAGTTTTAACTCATAGGAGGTGTTAGTCAGCAACCCTACAGGCGATTGTAAATCCAGAAGAGTCGGGATATGTTTATTCTTTCAAGTGAAAATGAACCAACATATCCTAATTTTCTTCTCGTTATATTAGGTCGAGCTTTGTGCTAGAGAACCTTAGTCACAGGATCTAAGGGCTGTTTCTCCTTTGCTATGGGTGTAAATCCTCACATCTTAGGTATTTCTACAATCTTGTTTTGTGAGATTATAAGTCTTAATATTTTGATAAAATGTTAATTTAAATAAAAATAATTCTCCATTTCAAAATATAAAATCTCACCATAAGATAAACTAGGATTCCTAGAATCGTAAGTACCTCCTACTTATCTTCTTTTAGACTCTATTAAAAACTCTTCATAATTGAGCTTTTCCATTTGCCTCCAAAATTTTCAATTCTTTGTTCTAAACTTTGAAATTTATAGGGATGTCAATCGATCACTTTAATTGAAAGTTTTCTTAAGATATTCATATTTCTATGACATAATTATCTATGGGGACTTGCCCTTATAGGGAACTTAAGAATCTGGTTTAAAATAAACCTTACCTTACTTTATCCGTATAAGATAGGAGAAAATTCTTTGGTATACATAGACTCATCAGCTTTAAAAGTCTTTATTAGGTGATTGAGCCATCGTAGGATGATATTTCTATCTTTAGAAGTAGTATATCATTATTTGATGTCACACTTGATCATTTCAATAAGTACCCCCTAAAAGTTACGTGATGTCTCATACTACATCTCGAAGCACCACAGTAAGTGATGAGCATGTAGCTTTTGATTTGATATTGCGACAATTGAGTGAGACAAAGAATGAGTTCATACTAAACTTGTATGATGACTTGATAAATGTACCACTCTGAAAATTTAAGAAGAATTTTTCTCTGTAAGAGATTAATAAACGATACAACAACATTTTGACTTTTACATGATTTATTGCCCCACACTAAGTCAACTACAAGCTCACTTGCTTAAGTTGCTCAACAAAAGAAATATTAATTTTTTTTAGTGTTATGGGAATCATTGTCATCAAATTGAATTTACCTACAATTTATAAAACATGAAGTCCAAAAAATTATATCATTCATTCTAGAACTTCTACTCAGAGTTGATTCAATTGTTTGTATGATTCCTTCAAGTATAAAATATTATATTATAGTAAAATATTTTAAATAAATTAAAATTTACATTTATTCTAAAAATAAAAAATGATGTTGCTTATGTGGCATGTCATGTAAATCGAATGAGCCCCCTTAAAAGTCATTTTCTTAGGGGGTTTAGAGAAAGTAAATGACAGAGGCAATAGATTTTTCAAAGGAGGACATAAATATCACTTCATGTCTAAGTTTGCAACTCATTTCTTTTGAATGTATTATCTAAATTTAATGATAAATTCAATTTCAATAAATTTATAATTTGTATTTTTTTTATACAAACTATAGCAATTTTTGTAAGCAAAAGCAAAATTTTTATCTTACCAAAATCTTTTTTCAACAATTATAGATCTTCTAAAATTTTAACATATTCTATTAATAAAATAATTAATAAATATAAAGTAGTTCTTAGTGTTGATTTTATAATATATTATTATACTGAATTAATGCTTCAAGCAAAAGTTCTTCAAATTAACACATGCAAAATATATAGGTGAGATGTTAGTCACTTAGGGTTTTGAAAACCTCTTTTATAAAGATATTTTTATCCCAATATAAATTTTTTAAATGACGCTTTTTTATTAAATTTTCTTAAATTATAGATCCGTTTTTAAATTTTGCCAATATTCACAAAAAGGTCGTTCAGTCCATCAATTTCGCAAAAATTGATAATACGTTTTGAAGTTTCTGAAACACATCGGTCCTTGTCCTATCGGCCATTGGTTTCCTCTTCGAAGGAGCACCACCGAGACGCAAATACTCCATAGTTGAATTGGTTTCCCGCTTCGGAAATCGGATAAAAGCATCCCATTGGTATCTCGGGGATCCGGCCAGGTTTCTCCGCTTTCGATATGGCCGCAACTCCCAACTCCCCGGCGTCCAAGGTCAGTTTTTGAGCCCTATTTTGAAACTCGCCCATTGTCTATTTGAAGCATCGCTTCATCCTGGGGAAACCCTTGTAGCAATTGATGCGGGCCACTGTTTCTCTCAAATTGATTTTTTTCCCTTTTTATAGATCTGGTGTCTTAAGGGTATGATCTCTTCCTGTCAAATGAATATGAAGCAGGAAAAGATGATTTGTAGAATTTTACAATAACTTAAGCTTTTTCCAAGTTTTTTTTCATTTTATATTCAAATTGTTGCAAAAATATTTAATAATTTTTTTTAACAGACACAACTTTTTGATGCAATCAAAACAAGAGCAATATTATATGTGTGCTCAAAAGCTGTATTTTGAAAATTATCGATCTTTATTTTTTTCTTTTGATACAAGAAAGAATTTCTTATTCATCTAGATCTAAAATCATTTTTAGCACCAGAACAAGTGCATGGCAATTTTAACTAGTGAATCATGATATAATTCTACCTATATATTTTCTTTCTAACTTATTAATCTTCATACTTAGGCGGGTTCTTTGTGTAATTCCATATGCTAATAAAACTGTAACTATACTTTTTTTCTGTTACATTTTCATTTTTGTTCAGTCTACAATGCTTTTAATATGTAGGGAGATATGCTTTTTGTTAGCATATGAGATTATATTATTTTTCATGCCTTACAAATTAGAAGTTAATCATACCCTATACTTGTTATTAATAAAATGATTAGCTTCTTCCCACATTGGCATGCCTTCATAATCATATTAATTGAAATCAGTGTGATGGTTTTTCATTGAACATAGTTAAGATGTTAAAAAATGTTGTTTTTAATTTTTCATTAAACAAAACTTAATATGTTCCAGAAAGCTACCTCTAGATATTGCTAAGATGTGTTAGTTTTGTTGTGAATTAAGTAGATCAGTGATTGAATTTAGATCATCTAATGATGTTTAGAAAATACAATTAATCTCATTCTAGAATTTCACTATGATTTATTCATTTCATTTTTGACTAATTAAGATCTACATATCATGCTATAACAAACAAATCTTGATCTTTTTATGCAACTAAGTAATTTAGGGGTTGTTTGGTTGGCTGTATTTTCAGTGTAGAGTAAATTAAACTTCAGGGTTTTGAATTTTTTGTCGTTTGGGTTGCTGTATTTAAAATGTAGTGTTTTGTTAGTGTATTTGGTATACACTCTAGTTCAAATCTAATGTATTTGAAATTCATTGAATTTGGTCAAATTCAAAATACACGGTTAGGTGTAAAGTGAAACCAACTAACTCAGCTGTCACTTGTCGCCATCAGTTGTCGTTACTATTGTAAGATGTCTTAGAATTCAAAATTTACTAATATAAAAATTAGATGAGATGGGTAAAAAACACACAAAAATCTACAAGTCATAGCATTCAAACATTCAATTTAAGTAAAAGTTGGTCAGTTTTGATACAAAATAATAATAAAAAATACTATTTATTTCAAATGATACGTTGAAAGTTGCCAAATCTAAAATTCTTTAAGAATTTGAGAAAAAGGTATGAAATTCTTCAATGAACAAGATTCACATCCCAAAATAAAAACCAACATGTATAAAATTTAATAAACTTTCGGTCATATACACACCAATCACTAAAACACTTCATTAGACATAATAATGATAAAAACATGAAGTTGGTGATCCAAGCCTCCCATCGATACAATGATATACTCATATCCTAGAAGTAGTCACCAAGATTTGTGGAATGCTTGAAAAATCCACATCTAGCAATACACACTAAAATTTATTTTAGTATTTGATGTTTAATTCTATGCTTTTGACGAGTATACAGTTTTATATTTTCATCATATTTGCTCAACTGAAAAATTCAACTATGTTTAATCGAGCATTTTATATTGGTGAATTAAGCTTGGTTGTAACTACTATGTTTTCTACAAATTAATTCATGAATCATCACAGATGGGTTTTCATGTTAATATATAAGGTACTTTTGATATCCATCATCAATATTGGGCATAATCTCATTGTTGTAATAGCTTCAGGGAGAAGATGAATAGATTTTTTGATAAGGTCATTGGATGTGAATTCCAAAGGATAGGATGGAAAGGGAAAGGAACAGGTAGTATTGGTAATGATTCATGAAATAGAGTCAAATCACATATTTAAGATATGGTTAAAACTATGTTTCCATGATTTTCAATTTTTAGGCATTCTTTCTAATGCTCAGCAATCCCTTCCTTTCTTATAGTTAATTTGACAAAGGCCCTTTTGTAGCAAATCTTTCACAATTTAGACATATCATTATCTTATACCACATCTATTTTGTTCACATTAGTAATAAACTTATTTGTCTTTATTAACAATTAATTAACTGTTAATATTTTTATGCAGATCATGAATATTCTATATAAATGATTGTGCAAATTCACTTGTATGGACTAAATAAGAAGTTTAATGATATCAACAAGGTTTCTAGGTTGGTATCCTTCGAAAATTTCAATGAACTCATGCTTATAGATTTATTAACAAATGAATTATATGGAAACTCAATCATAATTTGTATCAAATTCTAACTAGATGGATGCTTTTCAATCAGGAAAACATAATATATCATTCAATCTTTTGTTAACTACATTAGTTTGTCTTTGTCTTGTATTTTATGGGTGATTGAAATATAAAATTTTAATTGGATTCCCATTTTCTTCCACAAAGTTTTTCAAAAGTAACCCGTGACTCTCACATTTCTATAACATATAGTAGTTTTGGGGAATCCATTCAGTTTAATTTGATTCTCATTCCCTCATTTCAATATTTATCCATATAAACATCATGATATTATGATTCTAATAGACAAGAGAATAACACATTGAATTATAGCTGTCTAAAATTATATTATACTGTTATCATATTACATAGATGCCTAATTGAAGGTACTTCATATTGGTTGTAGAAAAAATTTCTTTTATGACTCATTTATTCTACAAAAGGCCTTCCTAACATATAACCATTAATTAATTGGGTGAGTTACACATGTATGCACACATGCATATACAGTGATATATTATAAGTTAAACAATAAATACAATAGATAAGGAAGTAATATGCCAATATACATAGAATCATAATTTGGAAAGTTAATATCATTTAACATAGCTTTGCAATTTATATTCATAATCCGTGTTGTAGTCATTGCATTTAAATATCATAAACATAAGGATCATAACATTGGGTGTTTTAGCTTTTTCATTTCAAGATAAATAAATAATACATTCTATACCAAATGCCCTATATCATATCTATACTATTGATATATCCTTTGTTGGCATGAGGAGTGAAAAATTTACATTTGCCATTCGCATATTTGTATTCATATGGCCAATATATCTCCAGGCGGTTTTGTAGGGTACAACTCTTACATTTTGCTATTATTTAAATGTCATAAACAAATACTAGTATATTGTTATTTCTAAATACTACCATAAGAGGGGATCTTCTAGTGAAAATGCATATACAAACATTCATTTGTGTGTTTCCTTTGTATGCACATTACATGCAATAGATTTATCTATAGGAGCAATTGACATAAGATTGAATTTTACAATCATAACAACAGTATGACATAAGAATCATAATTATTATAATAGCATGGTATATTAAATTGTAATCATTACGATAGTATTACATATTGAATCATAATAATAAAAATATCATATGCATGAATTGTAGAATAAATTATATTTCATTAGTAGTATAACATATTGAATCATAATAATAAAAAAAATCATATGCATGGATTGTAGAATAACTTTTATTTTATGAGGATAATTTCATCATGTTTCATAATGATAATAATAATACCATGATATTGGGATCATAGATATAAATATTAAACTATTGCATGATCATATCATTTATAAACATTTTTTAGTATATTATTGCATATATGATTCATACTGGTATGAGAACATCAAAAAGATCATGGGAAATCTAACATATTGCTTATAAATATTTTATGGAAATAACTTCTACAAATGAGTTTGATGCATATGCAATAAGTCTAGAGAAAGGCAATACTGCTCTTAAAGAGAACTGTAATATTCCATCTTATAGTAATTCGGATCTTAAGGCATTGTATCCCTTCATCAATTCATCCTTGCTCAATCCTTATAAATTAAATATTGGGTCATACATAATATCCTAAATATAAAACTAAATTGCTAATTTCCTTGCTGAACCTTAGTTATACCTTATGGATTACACAAACCCTTAACTTATTCATATTATGACTGATGTGTATATGTTTAGTGATGAGGAGTTACCCGCCTTATATGTAAGATCACAATTGGTCTAAAGGTTTGGAGTTTATTAACACAAATTTAAGATAGGATGGGAAAAAAAAAGGATCGCAATTCTCAGTGATCCAACTTTTTAATTTAAGCAAAAATTAGTCACTTTTATTCAAAATAAAAAATGCATTTTGTTTATTCTGAACAATAACATAAAAAATTTTAAAATCTAAACTTCCACAAAAAATTTGAAATAAATATAAAATTCTACACTGATCATGGTTCATACAAAAAAAAATAATAATAATCAACATATATCAAATTTGACAAAACTTCAATCAAGACAAGCGTCAATTATGACATGATTCAATAAAATAATAAGTATAATTTCTACCGAGTGGGAGATCTAGGCCTCATGCCGATATAAGTAGATTCATCTTCTAGAAATAGCCATCAAGACCCTGTGAAGCATTTGAATAATCCATATCCAACAACATAGATGAATTGAGAGGAAACCTACACTTTATTTCATTATTCAATGTTCAAATTATATGCTTTGGATAAGTATGCACTTTTAGATTTCCATCAAGAACTCATTGTCCAATGCAGAAATGAATTAAACACTATGCAACATATGCTAATGTGCCTAAAATCATTGCAATAGTTAATGAAATTTAATAATTTTATGTTCAACGTCTTATTTGGTATTGTGGGATATTTTAAATATTTGGGTGATTTATGCACATACTTCTAAATTTTTTTTTTATTTTTAGAATTAACACAAAGATTTTTAAAATGAATTATTGAACTTGTGCATTTGTGTGTGCTACAATCAAACCATTAATAACTCAATGAAAGCTAAAAAAATATGAGTTAGGATTTTATTTTCTCTTTGAAGTTTGCGTGATCTTATTGTAAACAGAGATAATTTGTTGTTAGTTTAGTAATTAAGCAATCTTATATGCATTACTAGATTGTAATTTAAAATATTTACCAAAGCTAATATTATATTAAAAATCTCAATAAACTCATGTCTCATGATAAAAAATATATTGTAACTACCTTGTATAAATTTAGGTTATTTTTTACAATTATTTATTGTTTGTAATAAAAGTTTCCCTGTTACCAATAAAAGATATTTCACCATAAAAGAAGGATATTTTCAGCCAAAGATGAAATGTTATTTGTGTTTGATTTGACAGCTGATAGGTAAAAAGAGAGTTTAAAAGCTTCTTGATTGTCCAAGCCTTATTGGATTTGTTGTAATACTAATCCTTTAGGTTTAAATACATTTTTTTTTTGCACAAATATTTAAGCAGATCCAATAGCTATGAATATATTGCTTGAAATTTTCAAAACATTTCGTTGACACTGCTTATTCATGTATGCTGTTGCATCTGCCAAACATCTTCACTTATTTTTTAACACCATTTAGTTTTTAATTGTATCCTTTATAATATTTATTGCTCCAGTTTATTTGTTAACTTGGATATTCATCCGATTTGCATCTTACGTTATTAGAGCCACCAAGAACGTTAAAGGATCTTTTATTTAGTTAAAATTTAAATGGAATCAACTTTGAAGAGTTATTTTGATTGTTACCATCTCTTAATCTATACATATAATAATTTTAAGCATTACTTAAAAAAGCTATTGAAATCATCTTAATAGTTAGGTTATCATTCTAATCTTGATGAAATATATTATATTTGAGATAAATAAAAATAAAAAAAGAGAGCAATTTTAAGATTTTCTAAAATAATTCTGGGAGTCAATGAAAAGTTCTTTTTTCTGGTATTTGGTAATTTTAATAATATATATTAGTTGGTTGGATTATCAAGCAAATTGATCAAACAAAATTACTTGATTATACGAAGGAAATCAATGGAGCAGATCGTGATTTTATATAAGCTGAAAATTTAGTAGAAATAGTATTTTTAATGACCACAATTAGGAATTTCTAATCATTTAAAAGGAAACAAATGCCTTTGAAGTTTAGTTGAGCAAAATAAGTAGTAAACACTTTAAATATATTGAGTTGAGAAATTTTTTTTGAGTGCATACAAAATAGGCTTTTTGTTTCTCTATTTAGGTGTATAACATGTTTAATGAATTCTTTTACTTTTTTTTAATAAATTGTAAAGGTGTATAGCTAGTGATGCTAGAATTGAGGAGTCCAAATAAAGTGGTACCAAGGAAAATGAATAAACAAATTTACATAGTTGTAAGTTGTGCCAAAAAGTTGTGCACATTAGAATTAACACCTTATACTTGCTCTCAATTGGAATAAATGGAGAACAAACTATTCATAAAGTCAACCCCAAATAGTTAGCATATGACTAATGATAATGTTGATTTAGATTGTATTAGGAAATTATGCATTGGAATAACATATTTTATTTCATTAGTTTCATTTATTTATGAAATAATTTTCTTTGAAGGAAGCAAAACTTAATTTTTTATTAAGCTTGTACAAGTGCTTGTATAAAATTATGCATCTATATAATTATTCATAGTTTAGAATAAATCATCTTATCAGAACTTAACAATATTAATTTTTTTTTATATGAGAAAATATGACTAATATGTAATTTTATTTTATTGTTTATTTTGTATTAATACTTTCATGTCTCCCATGTGCATTGCACGAGACAAAATGCTACAACAAAGTGGTATTATAGTGGAGGCTTTGTCTTCTATTTATTAGTAGAGGATGGAAGGAGGTATGAAGGATGAGGAACCGTAGTTTTTGCTGCTTCAATACCAACAACTAACACATTGTGCATTTATGCAAGGCATGACATTTTCATTCTTCTCTCACTTTTCTGAACTACAGTAAACATGGATGGTAGTAATTTATTTGGTTGACTTGGAGGAAATTTGACAACATTCCCTCCCTTTTGATTTATTAGGTGCATTGACAACAATGGTTATGCATAAGGACCAATACAATGGATGAAGGACACTAAGTCCTACTTGAACTACTCAATGGTTGATTTGAGTTCTTGTGTAATGGCTACTAAAGGAATGCAGATAACAAGAAATGAAAATGATTCTCATGTTCCATGGAGTTTGCTTTTCCACATTCCAGCCCAGCCACACATTTCCCTTCCTTTGAGTTCCATTTGTTTCTAGCCAGTGGAATCTCGTCCCTATCTCTTATTCCTTTGTCGATGAATAACATCTTCTCCTTCATTTGTTCTTGCTATTTTGTGTCATGTCTGATGTCTCGATTATCTTTTTGCTTTAGATTATTCCTATTCATACGCCTTTGATTGCTTGCCTTGTCCTTTTCCTGCTATTGCTACTAAACTAATAATCTTACTCATTCCCCAATGTCTTTTTTTCCTTGTACTTGGAAAGTAACTTGGGAATTACTTTACATTTACCTAATTTTTCACATGCACGTGAGTTGTGTATGTGTAGCATGTCATATATGAGTGATAATATCACTGTCAGTGAAGATCATTGTTTGTTTATACCAATGTTTAGCTAAAATGGATGTTGATCAACTGATTTAGGAACTGTTTGATTGCCTAAAAAAGGAGTGTTGTAAATTGAATGTAGTGTATTTGGATTATTTTAGATTATTTGGTTGAAAAATCTACAAATACATGGGTTTGTTTTTTCTTTTTTGATAGAATGAATGTAAATTAAAATATTGTTTGGGGTTAAAGATGACAGTGGTGGCAATCCGGCAATAAGGGTTTCTGCCAGTTGTAGTGGGCGGCCGGTTGGTGGCGGTGGAGCCATCGACCAGTGGTGGCTAGTTATGGCGGTGGTGGCCAGAAGCGGGCAATGGTCGGAGGAGATGGTGACGGGCAGTCATTCTCACTTTATCCTGATCAGTGTATTTGGAATTTGCCCAATTTGAGCAAATTCCAAATACACCGCAAATCACATGTCCAATACATTTCAAATACACTAGAAATACTTTGAAATTTAACTTTGCTCTATACCAAACACTCAAAAAATTAAAATACTTGTATTTAGTTTACTCTATACTCAATGCATCCAACCAAACAACCCTTTAGTTATTATTTTGTTCCTTTTGATGGTTCACAATGCTCATGCAACCAATCCGCTCAATGTGCATATATTGATGCGACACAAATTTATTTTACAATTTTTTTAATTTTCTTTTATTTTTGTAATAATAGCTCTCAATTAAAAATTTTAAAATCTCATCCCGAAAGGAATTAAAATTCTTTATACAGGAAAAAGATTGAGTAGTACATCAATGAAAAGAAAGGAATGATCTTTTCCAGAATCATAGGGCGCCAACCTCCTTGAAGATTGGAATAGATCACTGGAGATATAGGCCTCCATGAGATGGTTTAGTTCTCTGATAACCCTCCCTTCTATAAACAACATAAAAGTGTGATCGGCCATCCCTATTTGTTGTCACTGGCATTCAGCATTTTACGGATTTCCTACCCTAACGCTTCCTCCTATGCATTGCAACGACCTCCTACTTCGGCTGATTCACATTCAACCCCTTCAACAACTGCTTCACCATGTGGACCATGTAGCATCCTCACTGCTCCATCGCTACCACCGCCATCATCACCCCTCACACCAACATGGCTGGTACTTGCATACCACCCAAAGAAGATGGCTAAGATGGTTCTATATTCTTTTCATGTGAATTGGAGAAGAGTTGTATAAGAAAATGCAGTATCAGTGATTTTAACTCGTATACAACAATTGAATCTGGAATAAAAAGGGATCATTTTTAGGATTAGGAGTGTGGATGGTGTGCAAAACTAGTGTGTTTATAGTTGGTGTGAAATTGGATAACTGATTAGTAAGCTGCTGTCTGTCTTTATTATCAATTAGATGTTTTGTGCCATGTAGTCAGAACTTGGAAACTTTTAGCTATGCCGTGGTCTTTCTACTGATAGAACAGAAACCAGTGGGAACTGATCTTGTCCTCTTCTAACTTGTATTTTCAGTACCTCTTGTTTTCAATGCAAAAAATGAAATTTCACCTGCTCCTCTTTTAATTGCTTATCCAAATGACTAATCTCTACTTTTGTACCTTTCATCGCATGATTTCATCATCCTAAATCTTTTTTGACCACTTTTATGGATTAAATTTATTGTATTGTTGACAGGGTGAACATGAATCAGAAGAGTTGATGAAAAACCCTGCTGATATGACAGCCTTTGTGAGTTATTCATGCTCATTTTAATGTTTGAAATGACTGCAGAACTTGTGATATTTATTTTTTTTAAGTTTATGAACATATAAAATAACGCACAAGCAGGGAGTTCATTTGTATAAAAGCACATGTGAATGAAGTCGATATTTTATGTGTCCTCTTGTTCTATGAAATTTTATACTTCCACTTCCTTTTTGCTGTCATCTTCATCATCTATTTTGTAGTGCAATTTAGGGAGTGTTTCCATTTTAACGATTTTTCTAATCCAATATTTTTCAGGTACAAAATCTCCTTGTTCAGATGGTGAGTCTCTATTTCTTGTTTAAAGATCTTACTTAACAAATGAAAACATAAGCTATATATGCATGGTACTGACTGAAAGGCTATTCACAGCAAACCAGGTTCCAGACAATGTCAGAAAGCATTATCGTGAAGAATATCCTTTCTGACTACTTCAAATCTTGGTCCACATTGGCCTATATTTAATATTTCACTTTCTTGTCTTTGATAAGTGAGAATAACTTGTGTTATTTTTGCGCCATCAAGTTTAAGCAAATTCTTTTTTTCCAAAAAATTTTGAAACACCTGCTTACATCAGTGATGATTGCAATTATCTTAGCAGATGTCTTAACTCTTTAGCATTTAGTTCATAGATTCGTAATTTCTTCTAATAAATTTTTTTAAGTGCCATTTAGAATTAACAATTATGATTTGAGTGTGCTTTTCTGGCTAGTTTTCTTGCCGACATATACATGGTGATTGGTGATCAGTTAGAGTCCATCTTTAATTAAACTGACAACTAAGTTTCTGTAAGTTGAAGATGTTAGAGAATCAAATAAACGACAAAATCAATAGCCGTACACCATATATAACTGGTATGTTCAATGAAAATGATTAGAAGCATAATTATGCATGAAATTTGGGAGATTAGAAAATGATTGCCACTGTTACCATTGCTGTCCGCCATATTATTAACACCTCTACTGTTAAACTCTTTCTTGTGAGATATTTAGCAAAATAATTTGTGTTACATTCTATATGGTTTTCTTCTTTTCTTTATTTTTTTTTTTTTCCACCATTGAATAATATTACTTCAGTCTGCCATTCTTCTTCTAGCTTTGTGTTTGCTTTAACACTACACACTAGGTGAAATGGGAAATAGGATTGACGAACTGGAGCAGAGCATCAACGACTTGAAAACTGAGTTGGGAGGAGAAGTTCCAGTCAAAAAGCCGGAGGAATCAAAAACATCTGATGGTTCTTCTTGAGATTTCTATATTTGCAGTCAAACTGAAGTGAAAAGCTGCGAACAGGTTTTTATTAGGTAATGTTTTATTCACTTGTTTTCTTATTGGTAGCTATCTTTACGGGTTCTCTAAGTGACTGCAGCACTGTTAGTATGTTCTTGAGTGCTTGATAACTTAACACCGTTTTATTCTGTTGAACTTTTGGTTTTGAGTGCAGTGCTTGCCTCTGATTTGCTTGTTTTTATCTTTCAACATTTGTTAGATGTTGAGTATTGTATGAGCTTGGAAATATTTTCACAATTATGTAATATCCCTGTTTTTGTTGCTTATAATTTCATTTGAATCATTGAAAGTCTTTTTTTTTTTTTTTTTTACAACAGTGGGTTGGTTTTCTTTTAATATCTTTATTTTCTTTCCGTTAATATCAACTGAGAATTTAAGTGAATACAAGAAAAACAATTATACAATAATCATTATAGCTTGATCTAGAGGAAATTAAATAATTGCTTTAAAGTAAAAATATATATAATTACTCATTTTAATGAGGCTCAATTTTATTTTGCTGAACAAAATCCCTCCTATAATAAAATCCTATAATTGCATACATATGCCAAATAATTTAATATTTTAAACATTATTTTTATCATCATTCTAGTCATCATTATTGTTTTCCCCATCATCATTATAATGGTCATTATTATTATAATATTTTTATTATAATCATAACATTATTAATATTATTATTTTATTGTTATGCATCTATATCATTATTTATATTAATATTAATTGATAATTATTATTATTAGGGGATTTATATATATATATATCACATAATTTTTATGTATTTATATATTTAATATTTAAATTTAAATATAAATAATACGTTAATTTTTTAATATCACATCAAAATTATCATTATCATTTATTTTTGTAAAATGCAATGTACATTTTCAAGTATAAGAAAATATTAGATAAGTAAATATCTAATTTTTTATGTTGGATATGTAAATACATATGAGTGAGTTGTGTGACATGTATTTAATTAATATTAAAATTATTACTATTATTTTTATAATAAATATTGTTCTATTATTCTTTATTATTTATCATTATTACTACAAATATATTATTATAATAATAATATTGTTGTTGTTAATATTATATTATTATTATTATTATTTTACTATATTATTATTATTATTATTATTATTATTATTATATATAATATGCATAAAAAAATCCTTGCCTCTCTGTTTTGGCACAGTTTGAGCCTACTCTTGCAGTTGCACGTGTGTCGTCTTTTTTTTTTTTTTTTTTTTTTGGGAAAAATTAAGGGCTTAGCCCAATTTCATTCCAATTGTAATAGAAAATACAAAATTAAATTAACGGGATCCCCTAAAAGGGAGTAGAAGCTGAAAACAAAATACACTGAAGATAAATAGGATATATAGCATTTAGAAGGATAAAATCAAATCAAGGACTCAGATCCTTAAGCGCAAAACCAATAAAATCTTAGATATAGAGGCAAGATGAGGTCCTATGAGTCAGTCATCAGAGGTCATGATTGAGGATAACCAGTTCGACTCACAAAAATAGCAAATAGTTATGTTCATCTTGCATACTATGATGATCATCGTCCCTTATCCTGTAAGAATACAAAATAAAATCGAGCAGAATGTCCTGAATCATAATCAAAGGTGATCAACCTGAATTTTTCGAGCATTACAAAATATGTAAAATGTCAACAAAATCAATTGAAAGGTGTGTCGTCTTTGCATGCATACACATGAGAGCTGCTCGGTTTGCTTTCTCACGTAACCTCGCTTCCACGCGTGCATTCTCGTGATCCGCTTAGCGAGCTCATTCGGCAGCTTCACCGCCCACAACATGCACATGAGGTCACTTGCATGCTCAAGTTTAGTCGACTCTGTTATCCCTCTCGCTCTTTATCTTCTTTCTTCCTTCTATATTTCCTAGTTTCTCCCAAAAGCCTAACTCTCGCCTAAATGCTACAAGTGAGGCAATGAGAGCTAGTGGGTTATGCGACACATATTGCGACTTGTGTCAGTTTCTATAGGCCGGTTGTAACCATCATCCGATTAATTAGGGATTATTAATATTATAATCACCATTTCTTAAAAAATTCATCATCGAAATTTAAAATATGATAAATAATAATTCATATTTTAATTAAAAGTTATAGAAAATATTCTACCATTTTGAATGTGGATTCATATGAATTTAATTTTACATTTATGCACTATTTTATTTTAGGCTTATTAATTTTGTGATTAAATAAATATTAATAATTTTAAATTTTGAGGCATCTTATTAATTTTGTATGTATTTATCATATATGTAGAGATGATATATTTTATTTTATTTTAATGATATTGAAATAAAATAAAATTTCAATATAAATAAATAAGTGTTAAAATTATAAATGATTGGTTTTATTTTTATCATATCTCTGAGTGAAAATAGGCTCTCTCTCTCTCTCTCTCTCTCTCTCTCTCTCTCTCTGGAACACAACTTTAGAAGTGAAAGGCCAAGATTCCTGCATTAGCTCTTCCATGGATCCACAAGGCTCTCTCTCTCTCTCTCTCTCTCTCTCTCTCTCTCTCAGAGATTTCTTTGAAAATTTTTTCTTTTTATCTTTAGATAAAATCTCTTTTACATAGATTTTTATGATAAATGTATTTTTTATTTTTACTTTAACAAATCATGTTGAATCATTAAAGAATCATATTAATTTTTTATTTAGATTAAAGTATGTGATTCAAAAAAAGTAAAATGTTATGCAATTTATTTTATCTTTAGCATATAGAATCAATATATTTTGGATCACTTTCATTCTTGATGTTGAATAAAAGGATATAACAAAATTTTTATTTTTATTTTTTACTTCAATCTCAATTGAAACTTTCATATAATCCATATGTTTAGTCTTGCAATTGTGACTTATTTTGCGAAATAAAATTCATATTTGATTATATGAAATTGATTTTCTCATATTCATCTTCAAACGTGATAATGTTATTATTCACGTATTAACATTTTAAGAAAATAAAGAAATTATATTTCTCATATTTTACCATTAATTATGTTGATTTATTATTTAAAAAAAAGGTGAAGCCTGCAGTAAATGAAACGATTCATCTGATAAATTAATTATTATTTTATGTTAAAATAATTAGTTTATTTACCTGAAGTTAATGTAATAAATTTCATAAGGTTGAGTTCTTCATTTGCATCATTTCATGAGTAATTAATTTCAATAGACTATTGTGATTCTATATCATAGACTCCAATTAATTAACTCATTAATATTGGCATAGTAATTAATTTCAATAGACGTTTCAGTTTACTCGAATTTAAAATCTTAAATGCTTATTGTAGCATCATATAAAGGAATGAGTCACTTATTTAATTAATTCATTCGTTTTCGTATAGTTGCTTCATCTTAAAGCTCTTATATATATTTATTAACATGTTATATTATAATTATATAATAAATGTTTTATGAATGTTTTTAATTATCCAATTGAATGTAACATTCCTATTATTGAATTCAATACTTTTGTTTGGAATTTGCATTTGATAAAGTTTATAAGTAACTATTTTAATTTAATTATTCACTAAAGTTTGTATTATGATATTAAATGGATTCAATTAATATTTATTATTTCAAAATAATTTAAATTGAAATATTATGTAACCAAATTGACCTCTATTATATCAATTTATTTATTTTTGAAATATATAAATATTACTTAAGAATTATATTTAAATCTATGTCAAAAATAATTGGTCTAATGAAAGATTATTTTTGGAATTTTTGTGTATTTACAAATATGTGATAAATTTATATTAATCATGCATACAATATGTTGATCTAAAGACATACATATTGTTGACAGAATTTGTTATTAATATTTGTTAATTGTAATTTTAAGAGTCCCATTTACAAATTATTATTTTTGTCCAAAGATTAAATTATAATGTTGTGTTAGATATCTTATATGTGCTCATTTTATTAAACATTTCATTTCAAGTATAGATTTTATTGATATTTTATTTACATTATATGTATATGAAAATGATAATATTGTTAATTGTGAGTATTATTTTTATTCTTCTCAGTTAATGTTTCTTCTATATCTTTCAATTTGAATAATATTACAGTGCTCAACACTAACTTTAAAAAAATGGAAAGAGCATATCACCATTTGTTCTTGAGTGTATGGATCTTGACTATCTTATCAACATCCTTATAGAAAATATTATTGAACAAATGGCTAACTTTGAAAATTGGGGAGACCACATAGTCTGATCATGAAGCATTCCATTCCATAAATCATAAGAGGTGTAATGCCTGAAGAGGAATGTGCTAAAAAGTTTCTAAGCTAAATAGTTGACCATTTCATTAGTTCTAAAAAGGTCAAAGCGATACTATTCTTAGTAAACTCGTTTCAATGTGGTATAAAGGCAATGGAATGTAAGGGAGCACATCATGGAGATGTCTATTTTGTTACTAGATTAAGAACACTAAAATTAGAGATGTCTGATAACATTCTTGTGCACTTCATTTTGATCTCTCTTTATGCACAATTTAATCCTTTTAAGATAAGTTATAATACTCAAAAGAAAAAATTGACTCTTAATGAGCTCATTGCTCAATGTGTGTAAGAGGAAGAAAGATTGAAGCATGACAAAAATAGAGTGCTCACTGATTGCTTTCTCTTATGAAATTGTTACTAAAATAAAAATGATTTATAAAGTCAAAGGAGTCATAGACAAAGGGACTTCACAGTATAAGGTGCAACAAAAATAAGATAATGTTGTTACTTGTTTCTTTTGCAAGAAGGTTGGTCATGTGAAGAATGATTGTCCCAAATATGCAACCTCGTGAAGAAGAGTAAACTTTTCAACTTTGTTTGTTCTAAAGTTAATTTATCCTTAGTACCAAATCACACTTGGTGGATAGATACAAGTGCAACTACTCACATAAGTGTGACTATGCGGGGATTGTCTGATAACAACCGATGTTGAAAAATTCATCTATGTGAGAAATGACAATAAAGCTCTTGTTAAAGCAATATGCTTATATATATTACATCTAGAATCTGATTATATTTTGAATTTGCATGAGACTTTTTATGTACCGTCGTTTAGACGAAATTTAATTTATATTTCATGTTTGGACAAATCTGGTTATTCTTGTTCATTTGGAAATGGAAAATTTAGTCTCTTTCAGTATTCAAATATTATTGGTACTAATTCTTTGGTTGATAATCTATATAAATTAAACATTTTTATTTCACAAATTAATGAAACCTTGCATACAAGTAATTTTGGTACAAAATAAAAATTAATAAATGAGAATTCATATATGTTATGGCATAAGCATTTAGAACATATTTCTAAATAAATAATTAAAAGACTTGTGTTAGAAGGAATTCTTGATTCCCTTGATTTTTCAGATAATAAACTCTGTATAGAATGCATCATGGGAAAATAAATAAATATCAAAAAAATTGGTGCTAATAGAAGTTTAAGTGCCTTGGAATTAATTCACACTGATATTTGTAGTCCATTCCCCACAACTACTTGGAATGACTAACAATATTTTATTGCTTTCATAAATGATTATTCTAATTATGAGTACTTATACTTGATTTATGAGAAGTCATAGTCCCTGGATGTATTCAAAATTTTAAGATTTGAAATTCAACTTGGAAAGAAAATAAAAGCTATCAAATCTGATCGTGATGGTGAATACTGAATACTATGACAGATATGATGGATCAGGTGAACAACGTCCAGGCCCTTTTGCCAAATATTTAACAGAATGTGACATCGTTTCTCAATATATCATGTCATCGACTCCAAGTCAAAATGGTGTAGCTGACAGACAAAATCCGACCCTTATGGATATGATTAGAAGTCTGATAAATCATTCTTCCTTACTAGAATCACGTTGGGGAGAAGTCTTAAAGAATGCAGTTTAAATCCTTAATAGAGTTCCAAGTAAAGTAGTAGATAAAACCCCATATGAATTATGGATTAGGAAGAAGCCTATTATTAGGCATCTTCATGTCTGGGGATGTCCAGCTGAAGCTAGGT
The DNA here is from genome assembly GCA_021442155.1 of Cymbidium sinense. NCBI lineage: Eukaryota > Viridiplantae > Streptophyta > Magnoliopsida > Asparagales > Orchidaceae > Cymbidium > Cymbidium sinense. The sequence goes on from CM038216.1 coordinate 183,086,027, forward strand.
CATATAAGCCTAATGAAAGAAAGTTGGACTCAAGAACTATTAGTTACTATTTTGTTGGATACTAAAAATTGAAGGGTTTTAAGTTTTATGACTATTCAAATAAATAATTTTTGAGGCGGGTAATGCTAAATTTATTTAGGAAGTTGAATATGATGGGAATAATAAACTTATGAATTTTATATTTTAAGAGCAATTTATTACTCTTCCTATAATTATAATATAAAATTATTAGATAATTTTACCTTATCTTATTCAAGTTATAAATATAGATAATCAAAATATTCTTGAGTTAACTCTCACTCATATTGAGGAATCACAACAATCTTAAATTGAAGTGTCATTAAGAAAGTCCACTAGGGAGAGGAGATCAGCAATTTCAGATGATTATGTTATGTATCTCCAAGAACATGACTTTGACATTGGATTGGAAAGTGATCCAATCTCTTTTAGTCAAGTCAAATAAAGTGTCAACTCCTATAAATGGATATAAGCCATTAAGGATAAGATGAAATCAATGAAAGACAATGATGTTTGGGATCTTATAAAATTGCTACTTTAAACCCATTGTTGTAAATAGATTTTTAAAACCAAATGGGATTCAAAAGGCAATGTTGATAGATATAAAAGCACGTCAGTAAAGGTTTATCTCAAAAGGAAGATATTGATTATAAAGAGACTTTCTCTCCGTTTTCGAAGACTCTTTTAAAATCATTATGGTACTAGTAGCTCATTATGATTTAGAGTTACATTAGATGGATGTAAAGACTGCATTTCTCAATGGTGATATTGAAGAAATTATATATATGGTGCAACCAAAAAATTTTCAATTTTTTGATTCAAAATATCTAGTATGCAAATTAAAGAAATTCATGTATGATTTAAAGCAAGCTTCCCATCAATAGTATAAGAAATTTGATCAAGTGATTACTTCTTTTGGTTTTAAAGAAAACATTATTGATTAATGTATTTATCACAAAATCAGTGGGAGTAAATTTATCATCCTAGTGCTATATGTTGATGATATTCTACTGACAAGCAGTGATATATGCCTTTTGCATGAAACCAAAAAAATTTTTCAAATAAATTTAAAATGAAAGATCTTAGGAATACATCTTTTGTGTTGGGTATACAAATTCATCGAGATCGTTCTCGTGATATACTTAGTTTATTACAAAAGGCATATATCGATAAAGTGTTTAGTAGATTTGGCATGAAAGATTGCGCACCAGGAGATACACCCATTGCTAAAGGTGATAAATTCAGTTTGCTTCAATGTCCAAGAAATGAACTTGAAAAGAAAGAGATAGAAAAGATCTCTTATGCATCTGCAGTAGGGAGTCTTATGTATGCTCAAGTTTGTATGCGTCTGGATATTGCGTACATTGTTAGAATGCTTAGTAAATATTTAAGTAACCTAGGAATGGATCATTGGAAAGCAATAAAATGGGTTATGTAGTATCTGAAGAGAACAAAATACTTTATGCTCTCATATCAGAGATCAGATCATTTAGAGATCATGGGGTATTCTAATTTTGATTTTGCTGGTTGCCCCAATAGTAGAAGATCCACTTCATGTTTTATTTTCTTATTAGGAGCTATATCTTGGAAAAGTGTTAAATAGTCACTCATAGCTTTTCTATTATGGAAGTAGAATTTATAGCTTGTTATGAGGCATCAAATCAAGGAATATTGCTACAAAATTTTATCACTAAGCTAAATATTTTTGATGGAATAGAGAGACAATTAAAAATAAATTGTGATAATAAAGTCGATGAGTTATATTCAAAGAACAACAGAAGTTTATCAAAATCAAAGCATATTGACATAAAGTTTTTTGTTGTAAAAGATAGAGTTTAGAGTTCTCAAGTGTCTATTGAACATATTAGTACAAATTTTATAATTACATATCTACTTACAAAAGGTTTACCACCTAAAGTATTTCATGAGCACGTGGCTCGTATGAGAGTAGTTTACTTTGATGATATGCTAGCATAGTGGGAGTTTTCTTATGATGTTCAATGATTGTAAATATATTTTTTTTATCAGAATAAAGTATTATTATTATCTCATAGTTGAAAACTCTGAAATAAAGTTATGTAATTTCAATTACAGTTTAGCATAAATAAATGAAACTATATTTATAACTCTTTTGAGTTATAATATAGGACCGAAAAATAGGCATGATATATGATCACATTATATGAAATTTTCATGCACATCCATGCTTGATCTATGTCATTAATCATATTGATTTAGTGATTGCTGATGGGTCTTGTTATAGAAAAATTAAAATAAAGATCACTTTGATTCTATGTCAATATTATTAATCAACCAGATTGTCTAAAGATATTCCTCTTTGAAGATAGCAAATATTGAGCTCTTAAAGTATTTAAATATGTATAATTGTCAAGCAATAAATATGTGGCCCAAGTGGGAGATTGTTGAGAATTTTTGAATGTGGACTCACAAATGAATTTAATTATACATTATGTGCTATCTTATTTTTAAGCCTATTAATTTTATGATCAAATAAAGATTAATAATCTTTAGGCTTTTGACGTATCTTATTAATTTTGTATGGAATTATTATGTGTGGAGATCAGATATTTTATTTTATTTTAATGATGGGCTGAAATAAAATGAAATGTACTCAAGTATAAATAGGGTCATGGTCCCCATTCTAAAGGGTTGGTTCTTATTTTTCTTCATATCCCATCTTGAGTGAACAGAAGGCTCTCTCTCTCTCTCTCTCTCTCTCAAGAGCACTGCTTTAGAAGTGAAAGGTCAAAATTCTCACATTAGCTCTTCCATGGATCTAGTACGATAAATTTATTTTTTTATCTTCATATGTTTCCAATATCTTGTTCTATATTGTACTTCCATGAAACTCATGCAAAAGGAATTTCTCAATTTCAAAGTTATTTTACATCTCAACAATCCCTCTGGTTCTTCTACATATGACACTATATGTTGAACTTCTATGTATGACAATATATGTTGAACTTCTATGTGATTTAGAATAATTTTGGTTGGTTCATTAGCTATATCTTTTGTAGTAAAAAAATGTTAAGTATATTATGTACTTTGTGCATTTTTTTTTTTGGCAAAGCTATAGTTTATAAGCCAATTTCCCAATCATTTCTAAGATTTCATAAAGGTCAATGTATTTTAGACGTGGGTTGCATTTAGAACATGTGTGCAAAAAGCACCATAGTGTCATTTGGGAATTGTATTTTTTGTAGCGTTTAAAAAATCTACAATAAAAAAATTGTATTTTTTCAACCTAACCTGATAAAATGTAGTGATTGTCAGAAGCTGTAGTTTGACTTTTTAAAAATAACAAATTTGTAATACGCATGGCAGTTATTTAGACAACTTCTTCTGCATAGCTCCACTACTGCTTTTTTAGACATTTGCAACTGCCCCAAACGCAATCTTAGACTTTTGATTTTATGAAGATATTTTATACCTTCAATAGGACTAATTTTGAAAAATACAAAAATTCCCATTTTAAACTCAATTGATTAGTGCTTTGCATCAAAATATTTTTTTTTTGTTTCTACCTTACATATACTTCAATCTTCTCAGATTAATCTAATTTTAGTAATACCATCATCTACTAGATCAACATCAATTATTTTTTCTCCTGCCCTTCATAAAAGAGTCTTGCCTTTCATTCTATAAACTGCTTTATATGAAGCCATTTTGAGGCTTACATGAAATTATTATCATAGAAATTTTTTTGAACAACACATGTGACCCTCATCCTCCCCCAAGATCAAGTATACACATTTTGAGTAAATCTACTAAAATTGGATAATTATTTTTGGATGTATCTATTTAGTGGATGAAATGTAGTTTTAAAATTTAATTTTGTACTCAATGCTTCTTCCATTTTCATCAATAATTTGGATGTAAGTTTATTTTCTCTATCTATAATTTTCTTTCTTATACATATTTGACCTTTATATCTCAATAATTTATCACCATTAATCTTGTGCTCTTGAATTTGTCATGTTCTCATCATACTTAAGATTTTCTATAACTCTACATCTTATATTAGTGTATCAAGTGTCTTATCTTTTAGGGTGAATTGTATCACCATTTAATTTAATAATATAATTTTTAAAATAGATTTAACTACTAATAATTCCACTCGATTCATTTTTTTTAATGAACTCTTCTAGTTGAGTGGTTAACCAGTTTACACTCCCATAAGTTTTTCTGATTAAAGTATTTACAACTATATTTGCTTTTTTGGGATGATATTGTAAATTTAGATTGTAATTCTTGGTGAGTTTTAGTTATTGTCTTGGACATAAATTTAATTCCTTTTGTATAAAAAATGAACTTCAAACTTTGGTGACCAGTAAATACTTCATACTTAACACCATATAAATAATTTCTCAATATCTTTAAAGCGAACACAACAATTGCTAATTCCAAGTCATATATAAGTAAATTTGTTCATGATTTTTTAGTTTTCTAGAGATATAAGCAACTACTCTTTCATGTTTCATTATAACACATCCTAATTCTTTTAGTGATTCATCATTCAAAATCTTTTTGTGCTTGATGGAATTATTAATATAGGTGCATCTATTAAACAAATTTCAATTTATGAGAAAGTTCTTCACATCAGCTACTATGCTCAAACTTGATTACTTTTTTTGTGCCAACTTTGACATGGTAAATTTTAAAAGATTTTTTTGACAAATATTCTATAATATCTAGTAGACACATATACCTCCTTACTTCTATTGCAAATATTGAGCTTGGCCAATCTATTATAACTTGAATTTTATTTGGTTTATTGTAATACCTTCACTACTAATTATAAGCTCTATAAATGCCACACTTTTTAAACTAAAACTCAATATATATATATATATATATATATATATATATATATATATATATATATATATATATATATATATATATATATATATATATATATATATATTCTTTAAATGTTTGTAACATGAGACTAATTCTATTTTTAGAATAGATATGGATGTCATCAATGAATACTAGCATACAAAATTGATCATTAAATTCGTGAATATTGTTGGGCATTTGTCAATTTGAATAGTATCACCATAAATTCATAATGTCTGTATCTCATACTAGGTGTTGTTTTTAATATATATTATTATGTTGTTTTCATTAGATGATATCTTTATCTTTAGCTAATTTTTGAAAATATTGAAACTCCTAATCGATCAAATATATCATCAATTTTAGGCACCATATGCTTATACTTAACTATAAGCTTTCATTTTTCTTCTTGACAAATAATACTGGACCTCCCCATGATGACATATTTGGTCTAATGAATTCTTTATCTAATAAATCTAGCAACTGACTTTTTAATTCTTAAAATTGTATCAACATTCATTGCGATGTCTTCGTAATTGGTTCCGCACAACATATTAGGGTGTAGAAAAATTATTTCTCGGATTGGAGGCAAACTAGGTAAATCATCTAAGAAGGCCTATGGATACGCTCTCACAACTAGTATATCTTTTAATTCTTTCACTTTATGACAACTTTCATGATTGGAAGAAAACGTTGGAAACCCATTTTTAATAATTTGAATATCTTTAGAACCAATATTATCATGTATGATATTCCACTATCATCAACTAAGTAAAATTCTTCTTCTCTAGGGAAATTAATTTTGACTATTTTCTTGCAACAATCTATCACGATGAAATGGCTAAACAATTAATCCATCTCTAAGATCATGCCAAACTTTAGTAGTGGCAATAAAAGTAAATGTTTTTGAAACCTTTTTGACAAATCTTTATGGTCACTTGAAATATTTTTTGATAATGTCTATGTGCATTCTATTTAGTAAAATTATCAATAACGATGAGTATGTGATTGTTGTATTTAACCCAAGAGTCATATTAAATTCATCATAAATCAATGAATGTGATGCACTACTATCAAATAGAATTCCAACAAGTTTTTTTTGAATAATAATCATTCTTGGTTTAACGTTAAATGATTGCCTCCTATTGAGATAAAGCATAAACTCAATGATAAATGTTCTAGTGAGTCAAATTTTAGCTTGGAGTCATCGATGTAGCCACTTCTTGATACTTTTGGAGGTGGTATAATCTTATGAAAATTGTTGTCCAAGTGTAGGACAATTAGCCATATGTCCAAGCGTGGTAATAAAATTAAGTGTTTGTTCCCAACAAATGTTTTTCCTAGTGAGCTTTTCCACATCTTTCATAATATTTAATTCTAATATTGCTTTCACCACTAGTCCACTACTGGATTTTAGTTTCTTATAGTTTGAGTTTTCGGATTAAGAAGTTTGAATATTTCAAAACCTTTCAATACTCCTTTGCTTTTGGATGTCTATGTGTCTCTAAGTGACTTGCAGATCAATTTTTAATCTCCTACTTATCTCCATCATAATCAAATAATCATCAATTTTCAATGGAATTTAAGGTTATTTGATCATATCCTTTTATCTTGATAGAAATCTGTGACACTTTTATTCAATAATAGGGATTAACTACGATGCATATTTTGAGAGTTTAGTGAATTTAGCTTGATTAGTCTTCCTACATTAATTTGATAAATTTATCTTGCATTTGCCTCCTTGTAGAAAGAGGTGTATACCACTCTAAAAAGTTTTGTACAAATTCTTCCCATCTAATCTTGTTGATGGATCGACCGCCACCAAACTTATCTCACAATTATCATGGATACCATTACTCTATTTCACTTTCAAAATTAAAAAAGTGTCACTCTTCTATCTAGAGGGCAAAACATATTATTAATAATCTTTTCAACTCGCATCAACTAATTCTCAACTTCAATCGATCCTCTCGCTCTAACAAATAGAGATCGCTTCATATCTTGAAATCACTTCAGATTCTTATCTATTCACTTCCATTGGCTTGAGTTTGTAAGTTTAGGATTAAATGTGTCATTACAGTCATCATATTAGTAAAAACATTCATGCTAGAACTCGTATTATTGGATGATCTATATTTCTTCTTCAACTCTTATAGCCGAGGTTCATTAATCCTCCCTTGTTATCGCAAGTATTATTAGTGTCCATAAGCTTAAGGTAATATGACAAAATTAACACTAAAGTATGAGATAACTAATGCTCTATTAATTATTCATTAATCATTCTTAATGGCTTTATTCATACAATACTTATTTGTCAGTCTAACTAGGATATATCTTTGATACCACCCTTATCATGACTTTGCTTGAAAGTTCGGAGTATTGAGTCAGAAATAGACGGTCAATCGAATGTTTTAAAACATTATGACATTACTATTAATAGAAAAGAGCCATTTACACTATCATTTTTAATTCATAGACAACTCATGTTATAGTACATCACATGCATTACTTTTAATTCATAAACTAGTACCATCGCCATCCATCTATTTACATTATTGGAGATTTTTAAAAAATAATTAAGTAAGAGCGAGTTAAATAATTTAGTGGATAATTATTTCCTTAACTTATAGTAATTCATGAATTAAGAAGTTGTATGTATGCAAATTTCTATCAATAAATCAGTATCATCTCATTGTCATGAAACAATAAGAACAATGCATATATTATCAAGAAGGATGTACCTTCTCTTTTCATTTTCATTTATAATAAAGTCATCATATGAGTCATTGTCTAAATGTGTACCTAAAAGGTATATCATTCATAACATTTTTTAAATCGACCTAGAGGGAAGGTAACTTTTTCCAGCTAACCATGACAGGCAGACGACCTTTTTCATTTCTATTTATGGGTTGCCTTTTTCATTTCTATTTTTGGCATGAGTATGTTGCGTCACCAGTCAATGTCATAAGAGGGAAAACTCCATTAATCAACACCGAAGAAATTATTTTATAATATATTCATTTTTATGCCTTTCATCGTGTATTTTAATAGTATTTTTACTTATCATTAAGAAGATTATCAAAGATTTTATTATAAAAATCATTTTAATATAAGGAGTTCATAAGTTGAGAAATAGAAAATCATTTTGCAATAGTAGTGTTAAATAGAAATTTTGTGTAATGCACATATGGAAGTATATAGCACTTGTAATATCATTCCAATATTCACATACAAATCATATACAATAATTAATACATTTCAATCTAGAGAGAAGAAAATAATTACTATAAAGTAAAACAGATAATTATCAACTTTCAATCGGACTTAGTTGTTCCTTTCGTTGAATGAAATTTATCACCTCTTAGAAACATATAATTTCATATGACTTTAAATTAGTTTAATATTATTAATATTATTTTTTATCATCATTTTCATCATTATCAATATGATCATTATTTTTGTTATTATTTTTATATGTTATGATTATTATATTGCTATTATTATTTACTATTAGTATTATTCTTCTTTAAAAGTATCATTATATTAATTATACTACTATTTTATTACTAATCATATTATTAGTTTATTATTATACTTATATATCATTATTTCTATTATCATTAATTATTATTATTTATATTAATAGTCTTTTTATTATAATTAATATTAAATTATTCTTCATTATAATTTATCATTATTACTATATATAGATTGTTATTATTATACCATGATTATTATATTAGTAATATTATTATTATTACACTACTATTATGATTATATATATATATATACACACACACACACACACACACACTCACACTCACACACACACACACACACTCAATAGTTTTAAAATAATTAGATGAAGGGGGAGTTGTTGATGACTTTGGAATCATGAGTCTCAAGGGAGCCTCATACTAAAAAAAAAAAAGAAAGCATTATCGCTAGTGGTGAAAAATAAGTCTAGTGTGCAATTACATGGAAGACAAACTAAAATATATATCGAGAAATTTTCTTTGAATGAGATAGAGGGTTAGGTTTATTTGATTTTAGGAGATTGAGATTTCTCTTGGAAGCAAGACCTTATCATTAATTACATCCTAGGTGTAGTATTTAAGAATACCTTTGATTAAGGATATTTTTCCCATATTTACTCATGTTCTATTTGTTAAGCAAATGAGATAGAGTTAGTTCATCATAAGGTTTAAAAATTGAGCTCTCTTGTTGGAGTGTAGTAATACCGATGAATTTGATGGATATAAGGGAATTAAAATATCATTTAAGGGAAAGATCTATGAGTCTTTGTGAGCATAAAGGAGTAGAGGATTAGATTGATAATAAATACAAGAGGATATATGGGTTCAAAATTCACGCAATCACATAATATTAAAGAAACATCAAAATTATAATACAAAGGCACCTTCTTCTTAAAGGAGACTTAAAATAGAAAAAAAAGACATATATGATGATATTTGTGAATAAGATGAATATTACAACTTAACTAATTAAAATCAAAGTTGATCATGAGCACAAGAATAATATAAGAAGTATAATTTAAAAGGTGAAAAATGAAAATTTTAAATTACTTTTTTGAAATATTGAGTATTACATATATGACATAGGGGGACTAAAATAAATGGCTGACTCTTAAAACTAAGATGCGTATAAGAGATAGGATGCAATGATTTTATTTGATTATATGTACTATTGTGAATCCTAAATATATGCATACTCATAAGTTTTTGATATAAAGTGGATTAGACAAGTTTAGTTGATAGGCCACACATCTTTGTCTAATATTATAAGCCTAATGTTTAATCACCATATTTGAAATGTAACATTCGATGGCTCCAATTATGTTTTAAATATATAAGGTATGATCATTTGAATTTTTTTAATTTACCAAGAGAAAAACAATTATACATGCAAATAACTCACACTACTCAATGGCCATTTTTATGACTGTGTTTTATTTAATACATCTTAGGAAAATACTAGAATAGTTCTATTTAATACCTCTTAGGGAAATACTGTAATAGTAGTTCAATTATAGTGTGTGTGAGAGAAAAAGACTTACATAAAAGGCCTTATATTTTAAAAAAAATGCATTGTATACAAATTACATAAATAGGTTCTCAAAATAAGTGAAGATAGTAAACAAATAAGTATGAACACAAAGATTAAGGATAATATTTCAAACTATAACACTAACTCAACATCAAATCTCATCATGCATAAAGCATGACTCACCTCTTTTCCATCCAAATTAACTTTTGGTGATTTTAGAAAGCTCGAAACTCCCTTTTACATCTCTTGGTTAGTCCTCCTTACAAAGAAAAGAAAATTCTTTGAAGATTGCATGAAGATTGAAATCATTCAATTTTTAAAAATTGGCTTGGTTGAATTTTGCTTGTTAAAGAAAGATTTATTTTTAATTATATTAGTTTGTTTACTTTTTCTTATAATTTGGACATGTTACAAATCCTTTTTATTGATTATAATCAGTTCCAAATACTTTTCAAATGAGGTGTATTTATTGTGATAACTATGTATTCACTAAATGTAAATAAAGGTTAGCCTTCAAGCTTCATCAAGATGTAGAGTAGCCACCAAGCTTTCCACATAATATTAATATTATGTGGAAAGCTTGGTAATTCTACATCTTAATGAGAAGGCTAATCTCCTTTTATTTTAGAGAGTACATAGTTATCATAATCTCTTTCTATTCTCTCTTGGATTTTGATGAAGTTGTACTTATGTCTAATGCAAATTAGTGTAATGGAACATATTATTTGAAACTCATAAATAGTTGTGAAAGCCCAATATATGGTCTTACAATCCCACATGAAAAGAAAAATCTAGATCCATCTAATCTCATTTAAATCATGATGGTAATTCTAAATACAAATATAAGTTAATGTTAATTTGATAAAAAGGGGATTAATATTCCAACATTACTACTAAAAACAAGATGACCTTGAAGGAACATGAAATAAGACTAATAAAAAATTTCACTAAATTCTTAAGTGTTTATTCCTTAATGATAAATAAAGGGTAAATATACTTTATAAACTTATTAGGCTTTACATATATGTAAATTAGCCTAAGTTTCTTACTTATCTCTATCAATCACACCTTCAATAGGCATGGAAGGTAGCGAAATAATAATTGCACATAAATAGTCCAAGGGGTTGTGATCAATTCTTTTGAAAACTTAGCTTAGAGAGAAACAATGTATTATATATATAAATTAAGTACCTATTATATGTTATGTCCAAGTTAAGATAGAGGATTCAACATGATAAGGGCATGATAAGGGCTCAATGAGATTTATTCTGTGTAATGACACTATAAAGGAATAAACTTAAGATATATATATATATATATATATATATATATATATATATATATATATATATATATATATATATATATATATATATAATTGCTAAAGTAGAAACAATCATGTAAATAAAATTAACAAAATTTCATAAAGGAAAGTAAATTAACAAAATTTCATAAAGGAAAGTATAAATGTCTGCAGTGTAGTTGTGTTCTCAATATACATAGAAAGAAAAAAGAGAATAAGGTAGGTGGGATTTATCATAAACAACACTCAACATCATGCTTTCTACATAAAAAAAGTGATATATGGGGAATTTTATAAGATCTCATATGTATCATAATTTAGTCTCGGCTTTTTTATCTCATGTATCAATATGTTTTTTTTTATTTTAAAAATATACACATACACACACACAACCTATAAATACTCAAATATTTTTATTTATTTATAACAAGTTGATTATAAGCTTAGTAAAACACTGTGTTGCACTAGTGGGTGGCACCTTCTAGGACACTACATAACAAGCACTTATGCATCACTATCATAACAAGCATGATTACAAGCTAATATGATATTACTAGCCCATTAATATATCACTCAACAAGTAGAAAAAGACTAGTTCTTATTGCACCTAATCTTAATATACTTATTGATGCATTTATCAAAGTGTCTAGTGTGCCCTAAGCTATTGATCAATATGTGATGTTCAACCAATTAGCATAATTAGAAAACATTCAATTTTATTGATTAATAATAATTTCAATTTAAGCTATAAATGACTTGAAATTGATTTACTAATTTATTTTATGACCTAAGCTTTATCATTAATGGTTATAATGAACCATATAGTGACAAGATAACCAAGCTACTTACGGTGGGTGATGTTATGTTATTAAAATGTTTTAAAATACATGGTGTAAAGAGTTTGATGTTTACAATATTAGGAGATTGGGTGACCTCTTCAAATCCTATAGCCTAAATCTAAGGAAAATAAATTCCATAAGGTGCTAATGAGTGAAGGATAATCCACTACATCATTCTAGCCGCTAAAGTTGAGGGTCATAAAATATATAGTAAAGAATGGGCTCAAACCTTCTTTAAGGCCTTAAATTTCATAAACTAAGGATTAATTTATTTTAAGATTCTATAAGGATTAATCCACTTTTGGTGACATCTCATTTTTAAATCACAAAGTGATATTGACTTTGCACTTGAGGTAGAATATCACATCATAACACCCTTAAGGAGTCTAAGATCTAACATAAATCACTAAGAAACCTTGAGCCAATTTGGTCCATATAATAAAGCACAAAGGCTAACATAAGATTAATTATGATCAACCTTAACTAATGGTCCTATGGGGATTGCAAACAAACCATGGTAAGTTCATCAAGCAACCAAAAGACCTATTATGGCTTTGACATAAGGTCCATGAGAAACATGGATGGCCCTTCTAATGTGTTCACCTACTCTGAAGGTTAGTTAATGATTAAAATTCTAAGAAGGAAAGTTGCTAAATGCCCATGAAGTCTTATTAGTGATCATCTAAGGAAAATAATTAACATTAGTTAAAGGCTAAGGAGGCCACTAAATTACATAAGGTCCACTACACTATACTATGGTTAAAACTTATGGGTCACTTAAGGTTGATTAGGTCAATCTAATTCAAACCTAAGTCAACTTGGACTAATCCAAGTAAAGTAAGAGAAAAGTTCACTAAACCATTTGAATTATCTTATAATAATCTAAAATTATAGCAAATGAGTTTAAGGGATAATTCATGACCAATGGATCAAATAAATCAAATCTTAGTGTTATGCTGAGCTATACTAAAGCTAAGAGAGCTAAACCCATAAGGTTGCGACTTAGGGTTATGACAGCTTTATAGATAAAGAGAAACAATTAATGATTTTAATTATTTTGGAGAGTTTTAACTAACTAAAAATTCTTAAAATATATCTTTAAATGCTTATTAAGGATGGGTTGCAATCCAAGTTTGTCAGATTGAGCTATCCTACACTTGAGCTAGTTCCAAAGTGGGTGCACTTAGTTTTAATCTTCTTAGAGGCTAAGTGGTGGTCTTAAAGGTTTAAATAGTATAGATTGGTTCAATTACTCCATGAGCTCAAATGGGCTAATTCAAGTTTGCTTGTCTAACTTGGGCTTGCAATGTTATTTGGACCCAGTAGTCTCTTTGCCTTCTAAAACTTCTTAGGGTTTATTAAAATTACTAGAGATCTAATCCAAAGTTTAGATCAATCAAGGTCAAAAAAATAGCATGGATGTGTCTATGTTAGACTTAAAATAGACTAACTAACTAGCAGGTTAGCCATGTAATCGATTACACTTAAAGATCAAAGGGAGCCTAGGGATGTCTAAATGTGATATGAAATCAAAGAAATGATTTCATAAACTTTATTGGCCTATGTTTTGGTTCATAAATAGGAAAATGGGTCAATTATTGGTTCAACCAAGGTTTAAACCATTTAAGGTTTAACACAAGTAATTTGATAATTCTATATTTTTTAGACTCAAATGGAGATGGTATCAAGTTCTAATTGATTTCCAATTTAGGTTAACCATTGTTAGATCCATTTTAAGCCAAAATAATAGGATCTATAAAGTCTTTAACAAATTAAGGGTGAACAAAATGTTAACCTTCCTTTTCAAACTAGCCCATGTTCAATCCCATACAAATGTCTTTTAGCTGATAATTGATGGAGGTGGCAAGTTTTTTGGGAGATTAATGACTAAAAATGAATTTGAATTTTTAGTTTAATATATTAATATTTGGCCTAGAGTTTGTGGTAGAATGGTGAGGAGTTATGTGGGAATGTCAAGATTAGTTTAACTTGAGCTGATTTTGAAGATCAATTTTTTAAAAAAATTTAAATATTATCCATAGTTGAAATTTGTGGTGGATGTTTAACTTAAAATGTTATTTTATGACCTCAAGTAGATGGCAGAATGGTGAGGTGGTTAGAGGGATTTATAGAAAAGAAGATCAAGAAAAGTCCAAATTAAGTTAGTTTAGGTTGATTTAAAATATCTCCTTAGAAAAAAAAATTAAGTATCTAAATAAGGGAAAATGATGATGGATGATAAATTTGAGATATGAAATTTTGATATGAAGTATTTAATGGAGTTTGGCAAGGTTTAGGGCTTTGAAATGGTAGGAAGCACGACACCAAATAAATATTCACCTAGACTTGGTAACGAGCTATAAGGAAGATTTTAGAGTAGGTTTGAAGGCTTGCGTGGTGGATGGATAGACTTAGATGTTGGTTAAAATGTAGTTGAATGTGTGAGAGTCGAAAATACTTATAAGATAAATAATCAATCCCATCAAAGAAAGATTAGACTAACTCACCAAAGCACTAACACAAAAAGGAAGTTCTCCAAAATAATTTTATTATTTAATAGCTAAAAATTGTTATTACGTAATAACTTTATTTGTAGGGTTATATTGACTTGTAAGCTATCATCACTTAATAAGAGAGAAATTTTAGAGTAAAAAGAGGTAAGTAGCCCTTAATAGACAAAAATGCTTACCACCTTTATTAATTCATTTTATCTTTCAATATTTATTAAGTAATTCACATATAAATATTAAAAATATCAAACTCTACAACTTAAATATAAAATTTTAAAGTATAATTATTTCTTCTTGATTGGGATCTTCTTAATTTTTATAATCTTTTGATAGCTAAAACATTAAAAGAGTCTTGATTGGGCTTAAGCATGTTTTTGGTCTTTCGCTTAGGATCTCATAGTAAGATCTTTAGCTTAATTTATTTGATCCATATGATGTATTACATCAACTCTTTTAAGCCATGTAAACTCTACTTTATGGAGTTAAAGTCAAAGTAGTATTCTATTAGTTAAGGGTCAAATATCCAAATTAGTATGGACGAGCTATGTATCCTCTACATTTGATTTTTTCTTCCAACAAATCAAGAAATTATGATAATCAAAATGGTCTTTGAGCATTTTCTCAATAATAATGCATTTAACTTTCAAAAATGTGAGTGGTGAGAGATTTTATAAGTGAAAATCTATCTTATGCAAAAGAGTCAAATTGAATCATTGAAGATTTGTTAACTCCTTCATGTGATAGAATATCTTTATTATTAATGACTAGATGAATTAAAAAAATTAGCACACAAATCAAGATGATAAACATTAGCTCTAATTTTTTTTCAAAATTTTATAAGTACCATAAGCTCTTATATGTAATTTATTATATTTAGTGGTTTAATATTGCCTAGGGAAAACTCAAATCAAAATGTAATCACCATATATATATATTAGTCAAATAATTATGATTTGTCATAAAAGCATAATTTCTATTACTTATAATAATTTGTTTTGTCTTATCTTTTTGAAGGTTTTAATTGTTTTTAATAAATATGAATACTATAACAGAAATAATTTTATGGCTTGTTCATGACATCAATTGCTTGCCTTGGTTTTGACCTTAAATTATCTAAAAAATGTAGTTCTAGAGATAGTTCTATTATAAGTAAATTTTGATGTAGGTAAATAAAATTTTTAAATGGTTAAATTTTTTTCTACCAAATATTTGAATAAGTTTCATAAAGTATAGTTGAATACTTTAATTTGAACTTTAGTTTGGGGATGAAAGGCAGGAAAAATTATAATTTATTGCTTAATAATTTTATAATTTTTTTTATGAGATAAATCTAACATCTTTCTTTCTAAATAATAATTGAAAGAAGACCATTGAGTTGCATTATTTTATAAAAAAATATTCTAGCTATGTGAGAAGCATTATTGGTTTTAGAACAAGGAAAAAATGGTTATTTTTAAGAACTTGTCTATCACAAAAACATTATCAATAGGCTACGTTTTTAGCCACTAATTTTTGAATATTTTATTTCAATAAAAGCCAATAAATTCCATTCTATATTAAACATATGATTTTATCCAAAATGACTAACTATTCCTTCTTAATGCAACCAAGTCATGAAAATTTTTCAAAAGGAAGACCTAAGAATATATAGTTATTTTGTTATATAAATATTCATTAATGAGTAAGAATACTTTTTATTAAGTTAGAGGCCTATCCAAGTGTTTAAGATAAAATAAGTGAAAATTAGGATGCATTACGTAGTCATCTCTAATTCATTCAAGTCATTGGCTCTTCAATTCTAAAGAATAAATTAAAAAGTTTGATATATATAAGGCATTAAGTACTTCATTTTTTTGCTTATATTTTAAGATCGAAGTAGATTATAGAAATTGATTCATTTTGATATCCATGATAAATTTTTTTTGAGCATTTATGAATTTTATTGCATGATGATCATAATTGAAAACAAAATTTCCTTTGAGAAAGATAGTGGTGCAAATGTCTCAATTATTTAATTACAACATAAACTCTCTTTCATAAGTGAAATATCGTTAGGCTTTATTTAGTTTTTCACAAGAATGTTAAAGGTGATTCTCTTGGTTAAAAATTCCCTAATTTCAATTTCTAAAACATTGCGGTATTTCATAGGCTTTAGCAAAGTCAAGAGGCTTAAGGATTGGGCCACAAATAATAACAACATTAATTTGGTTTAAGACTTTTCATGTAGTAAAGATTCAATAAAATTTATCTAATTTTAATAGATCAATGATTTTGACAACTATATTGTTAATGTTCTTGATGAATCTTCTATTATAAAGTGGTTAGACTATGTAAGCTTTTTGCCTTTGTGAAATTTTTAGGTGATGGCTAGTTTAGGATTGCTCTAATTTTGAGGAGATCAAATTTGAGTCTAGTAACATATATAATAAATCCAAGAAAAATCACCTTATATTTTTATAAAAAAAATATTTTTAATTGATTATAATTGTTCATTTAAGTTCTCAAAGACTTGTTAGAGGTATTGCAGATGTTCATTTTCATTTGAACTAAAAATTAAAATATTATCAATATGCCAAAAAAAAAATATTCATGTATGATTTAACAATAATATTCATTAATCTCATAAATATGTTATGAACTTTTAAAGTCTAAAAGATATAAAAATCTTTTTTATAAAGTCTATTAAGATTTTAAAGTAAATTTTCACTATCTCAAAATTTAATTTGGATTTGATGATAACCAAATTTTTATTTTTATTTTTTATTTTTTATGAGGTAAAATCCAACATTTAATTTAGATGGGTAATAAAAATTTATATTTAATAGTGATTTTATTTATCACCCAACTATTAACTCACATTCATGATATTTCATCATTCTTAATGGTTAGTAGAGCTAAGATTTCACAAAAAGTGAAGCCATTTTGAATAAAATCAAAATTTAGTAGTTTTTCAACATATCTCTTAGTCTTAGTATGTTTAATGAGGTCCATCTAATAATGAAAGAAAGGCTGAAAAGTTAAGAGCTAGCTATGAATTTAATGGAATGTTACATGCCTCTAAGAGGAAGTTATTCATTAGAAAGCTTAATTGGTACAATGTCATTAAAATTAAAGAGGATAAAAGAGACCACATAAGGCACGTGAGTCTTATCAGTATAGAGTGATTTCTTTCACTTATAATATGTGAAGAAGGATTTGATCATAATTTAAAATTTCAAAACATTCTATCTATGTGGTTAAGGTTTAAGATGAAAAAAAAATAGTTATTTTGGAGCTAGGTTCAAAACTGACAATACTATCGTTAGTAGTAGGGTTTTTTATGATAAATAGCTAAAAGTTTAGAACCTTTATTTAGAGTGGACATGAGTTATAGATGAGAGGGTATGTTGTATGGTGCTATGGAGAGAGTTTTCTTTATAAGTTTTGCTCATCGGAGTTTGATAATCTTATTATCTTATTTGAAGATAAAATTATTTTCCTTATTACAATGAATAACTCTCATATCATACAACTAATTCTTTCTAAGAAAAATATGAGCAATATCAAGTGGGAGATCATCATATCAAATTGATCCTCATATCTACCTATTTTGATGAGAATTAGGCATCAATTAATGACATATAGAAATATATACTTTACTCGGGCAACATGAAATGATTTTGGTTGATGTTTAATTTTCAAGTTAGCTCTTGCTTGGGTGTATGTTGAAATAATATTCATGCCATTTCCTTTATTGATAACTAATCTGCACCTTTTATCATTACATATAATATACATTTTTCAGATGTTTTTGTTTAATCTTTTTCTTCAATTTTAAATATAGTAAGATCTAATCACATTGACTTAAGAATCATAATTGAATTTAAATTCTTCATTAAATAATTGAATGTGATCATCAATTTCCTTTTGGTTTTCCTCTATTGGGTCCTTAGTTTTTTCGAGAAATATAATTTAAGTTTTATATTGCTTTTAATTTTTACATATGACCCATGCCTTGTGCCACGAAGGCTCTTATCATCTTAGGGTATGTTTCAGGTACTTGTAGCTTTTTATAGAGCTGATTGTAAATCTAGGAAAAATTATTTTTTTTGAAAAGTTATTATGGGTGTTAGAAATGTTTTCTTTCTTAAAAAAAAAAAAAATCAAACAACAGCTTTTTGATGGCCACCATGCTCTAACAACTTTGGTTCTCAAATGCAACTTTTTACTACAACACTTTTTGAAAAGCAACCAAAAGCAACTGTGGCTATTTTCTGAAAAAAAAATAACCAAAAAGTTATCCCAAATGTATTCCTAGCATTAACCTTTATTGATGGTGCCTCCACCTCAACCATCACCACTACTATCATTTTCTCTTTGAATCTTATTTAATGCTACACAGTAGCCTTCTCTATTGATGCCATCCATTCTTAGGTGTCCTCCACCTCCCTCTCTAATATAATGGCCTTTGAGTTTGACACATATGCCAACCATCCGCTTATCAACCACGAATATGGACTTTTTTTTACTTAGCAAAAAAAAAAAGGTGGATGGATATCAACAAAGTAGACTAGTTGGTTTACCTAGTGTAAAGTGATAACATCTATATACCCAAAGTCATTTAACGTCAGCTCCAAGAATTTTAAGTCCATTCTCTGCAGCATCTAGAAAGCTTAGACCCATCCTCCTCATTGATGTGGTTGAAAGTCCTCTTGAACTAGCGAGAGGGCTCATCAACCTCCTAAGCTATGGAGACCATCCCCTAGTATATACGCCTTTCCCTTTAGAGATGACTTGATCCCATCACCTCTTTACCATATATGCCAAAGAAATAGTAGGTGTAGAGTTGTCACTGCCATTAATGTTATCATCAGTGTCACCATTATTTTTGTTTCTATTACTGGTATTGTCGAAGGAATGAAAAGTTTTCCCTCCATCACCATAGAGACTTTTAAGAGTCACAGAGGCTTTAATATCATGAATAGATCCCCTTCTACATCATCTGACAGAATGACACATTTAGCCAAGTTAAAGAGATGAGCTCTTTCGTTTACTTTGACATCCTTGCCAACAAGGATGGCCCAACCCTAGCCCTTTTGCCTCCAAAAATTTTAAGTTTAGGATGCAATAATGACTAACTCATGTGTCCACTAAGACATAGGGTTGAGGGAAAACACCTCTAGTCTTTACAAATGGGCTTTTCAAGCCCATTGGGACTACTCTGCTTCTTATAGTTAGATGCATGAAGAAGTAGGCTCTTACCACCTCTTCATGAAGCTAACCAAGCCCTTTGTTCTAATGTGAGTGGGATGCTAGAAGTTTAGGCATAAGGTCTCACTGGCCTTCTAGAAGCAAAAAATGGGACTGAACCTCAAAGACAACTAATCAATCTCAAATAAGTAGAATAAGAGGGCCACCACATAGTAGGTGGCAAAATTATTCAGGGTAAGCTATGTAGGCATAGCTCGTAATACGTCAAAAGGCTCGCTAGCTTTGGCTTAATAGAAAGCTAGAGAACACAATGAAAGTGGTCAAAATGAAATAACATTCCCACACTAATGGTGCATTACGCATCTTAATGCTTGATTATGCTAGCATTCCACAATCACTAATGACATATACTTATTTTAGGCGGCTTTAGGAATCAATTCATGAATGGTGGACACTTCAACAAATAGAATTTAGCTTAATCCAAATGCTTACTACTTCTTCAAGAATCAAGAGACTCCATCTTGGTCGTTGGGATTGTGAGATTAAAAAAAGGTCATCCATGACTTTTTATAGGAAAACTATGGTGATGAAATTATGTGTTTGTAGGTCAAACCACCATTATGATAGGCCTAATTCCTTAATTTGGGCATAGTGTAAGATATGTGCTATAACCTAAGATGATATTGCTTTCTCAAGATTATTTATTTTTTGGGTGTGCGCACTCACACGTCCACGTGTGCGTGTGTGTATATGAGACACCAACTTGGTATATAGAAGAGCATATAGGTAAGGTTCAATCAATTTTTCTTATCACCCAAGGGGAAAAGATTATAAATTAAGAAAATAATAGGATGATAGCTAAAACATTAAATTGCGACCAAGATTTGAAAGTTGGACTAGACCTTAAATTGAAAGGAGAGTGAGGTGGGTGTTCTTTTTTTTTGTGAGATTGAGAAAACTAAATATCCATGGATCTTTAAATTAATATCTAAAGATTTATTTTGAAGTTTTGTTGGGAGAATGAAGGGTGTAGGATAATATGATAGTGGGATGACTTAAACTAATCCAATTTGGACTAACTTTGGATGATTTAAAATATAGCTATAAGGAAATATTTAAGTGAGATAAATGGCTAAAAATACTTATGGAGGTTTAAGTTAAGATATGTATTTATGATCAAGATTAGTTGATTATTTTGGTGTAAGGATGAGGACTATGTCGTAATTAATGATGTACATGTATTTGAGTGAAAGGAAGGTGTAGGATTATGAAGGAGAGTAGAAAACTTAGTGTATGGTTGGAGATGATATTAAGAGGTATAAGAAAAATAAAACAAATTACCTTGGGTATTAGAGGTAAGGAAAGAAAGATATGTTGGATAACTAGCGCTCCCACCAAGGATTTCCAATGTTTGGTCACCAAGCTCTCAAACCACAAGAATAACTTAAATAATTTGTAATTGCCAAAAGATCTCCTTTCATTCCAGCAAGGGGGGTTATTTATTGCCATTATAATCATCTTTAAAAAAAAAAGAATTCAAAACTTGGAGAGAAAGGTGGGTGACAACATTAATATGAAGCATTAAGTTGCCTTAATATTTTATGTCATCCACCTATTTCATGCTATTATTTTATGTGGATTCAACCACCTCACATGTCATACTTTAAATTTTTAAATTCAAATTTTCAAACCTGAGTTTCTAGAAGAAAATAAAAATTACATGACTAAATAAAATAAAAAATAGGCCTTAAAAGCGATGGGCTAAGCCTTTTCTTTCTTAAATTTTTTGGGCTTTAGCTTGAGATCTTGTAAATTGACCTTGAGCTCTATTTTTTTTATCCACATGATGTTCTACATCAACTTTCATGGGGTCAATTGAACTCTACTCTGTAGAGATAAAATCTAAGAAATCTTCTACTAATTGTGGGGCTAAAGTCTCCAAATCAGTACGGGTCAACTTTGTGTCTTCAACTGGTGACTTATTTTTCCAATGAACTAAAAAATGATATTCATAAGTTGGATTAATGGGCACTTCTTTGGTGATAATATAGTCAACTTCAAAGAAAGAGGGCTTCTATTCTATAAGTATGGTGTCATTTCTCTATTAAAGAGTTAGAGAACAAGTGGAGGTTTTCTAATTCCTTTATATGATAGAATATCTTTGATATTAATAACTGAAGGAATAAGCATATCAACAGGCAAATCATGGTGATAAGCATTAGTTCTAATTTTCTTAAGAAATTTAAAAGGACCACAGGCTCATGCATGTAATTTCTTATATTTAGTGGTTTGATAATGCT